>APFE030381562.1:264809-308865 GCA_000404065.3 Pinus taeda | reverse complement strand
AGCCAGAGGCGATCTGGAATGGGTGACCTCCTGGGAAGTCATGGTTACCGGGTGCAAGCCCCGGAAGTGATGATTGACGCTATGTGATTTATTTCACCAGTTTCAATCCCACTTCTTCACCCCTGTGAGCATCACCCATTGCAATGAGTGCTAAGTGAACTATTCAAATCATGAGAAATTAGTCACTTACGACTACCTCTCATGGAAATGGTCATACGTGAATGACTTACTTAACGCAGTTGAATCCCAAAATGATATCTAATATAATGCACTGCGTAATCCCCCATACTTAAATTCAAAAAGAGTCAAGGGATCTCTACTTGAATGGTTCATGAGGCACAATACTTGCTAAGGTTTTGCAAATGGGGTAGCAAGCTAAGTGGGCTTGATTGTGGGGAAAAACTCCACAGTAAGCGCGCTTGAGCCAGAGGCGTTCTGGGATGGGTGACCTCCTGGGAAGTCCTGGTTACCGGGTGCAAGCCCCGGAAGTGATGATTGATGCTATGTGATTCGTTCTCCACATTTCACTAGTTTCAATCCCACTTCTTCACCCCTGTGAGCATCACCCGATGCAATGAGTGCTAAGTGAACTATTCAAAAATCATGAGAAATTAGTCAGTTACGACTACCTCTCATGGAAATGGTCATACGTGAATGACTTACTTAACGCAGTTGAATCCCAAAATGATATCTAATATAATGCACTGCGTAATCCCCCATACTTAAATTCAAAAAGAGTCAAGGGATCTCTACTTGAATGGTTCATGAGGCACAATACTTGCTAAGGTTTTGCAAATGGGGTAGCAAGCTAAGTGGGCTTGATTGTGGGGAAAAACTCCACAGTAAGCGCGCTTGAGCCAGAGGCGTTCTGGGATGGGTGACCTCCTGGGAAGTCCTGGTTACCGGGTGCAAGCCCCGGAAGTGATGATTGATGCTATGTGATTCGTTCTCCACATTTCACTAGTTTCAATCCCACTTCTTCACCCCTGTGAGCATCACCCGATGCAATGAGGGCTAAGTGAACTATTCAAAAATCATGAGAAATTAGTCAGTTACGACTACCTCTCATGGAAATGGTCATACGTGAATGACTTACTTAACGCAGTTGAATCCCAAATGATATCTAATATAATGCACTGCGTAAACCCCCATACTTAAATAAACAATTGTCGAATACTTTTTTTTTTATTTTTATTGACAACTACCTTCTTTCCTGAACTTCAATTTCCTTATAAAATACCATTAATATAGCTCATGAAAGATGTTTCAGTAGGGTATAATGATGCTAAAGCATTCTCACATATTTTTTTTTTTTTACAAGTGATTTTACTTATTTATCATGTACAACCATAAGAAATCTATATTAAAATCATGTAAATATGATTCTATTAAATTTCTAACACAATTACAATACATATATGAGATTATAAAATAATCCAACAAACCAATTATGACTAAGTGTTTTTCCACTCAATCATAGGAAAACTTGCACTTTCTTTGTCTAGTTGTCTATCTACAAGTCACCATCACCTAGCGAGGCCATGAGACCATAAGGGTGAAAATTAGTGGCACTCGGTGTTCTTGAAATCAAAATGACCACTATCTCATTGGTCTAAGATTCAAGAGGTTATAGGGTTTCTAAAACCTCACGCGCTCCCTTGTTTCCTTGCATAGCACCTAGAGTTAGCACCTTCTTTGCTGTGTAGTCCTTTGGCTACTCCCCTCTGTTGTGCTTGTCATGCTAACCCAATCATTACATTCAATTGCAACCCTCTCACTGTGCAATCCTAGACATTTTTCCATGTTGAAATAGCCCTAAAATCATAGGATAATGCAGGCTTATAATTGCACACAAGTAATATGGTTTTTTCCATATGTTCTCTTTTCTTCTCTTCTTTGTCCACCTCCAAACAACGTCTTCTGCTCTCCATTTGAATTTATTTATTCCCCATTAGCTGAAAGATTAGTTAACCATATTAGTCTACAATAGTTTTAAAAAGTTCAAGTTGCCTCTTCCCTAATATGCTCACTTTCTTCGCTTAGGTTCTCCTTCTCTATTATACAATCCCTCATATGATCTACCTTCATATGTAACATAAACACCAACTTAGCACTAGAGATCTGTGAGTTGCTTATAACTTCTTGTATTCATAAAGTTCCAATGTCCTAATAATAACTTTCTTCTTAAGCTTTCCAACTTCAACAACCATCATCTTTCCTTCTTGGACATGTCCAACATCTCATATATATATATATAATTTCCAAAAAGTATCATCATACTAATTTCAATCAAAAACTTTTTGTTTTAAACATGTTATACACAAAAATTCCACAAAATATTGGAGTAGCACTCTTAATTATGACCCAGCAGTCATTTTCATATTTAATACTATTTTATTGGCAATGTCAACTTTTAATCAACCAAATAATTGTGAATATTAATATAAATAATCCTTTAGTTATAAATAATTTAAAACATTCCCAAAACAATCTCAAAATTATAACAAACTTAAGAATTCAATCACTCTCAATAATATAAATAAAACTTTCACTCATTATATAAACATTACAACTTTTCCAAACATTTAGCCTAGGAAACAAAAGACCAAAATTTATTTTGAATCAAAATTTTTAGCCTTAAAAAAAAATTTAATTTTTTTCTACGCTTTAGTAAACCCCAATAAAATAAAAGTATTTTGGGACGCTGAATCATCTCTTTGTTACCTCTCTACATAAATAACCGTACTATTATAATTGCCTTCAATGTTTCATTGCCCAAATTAGATTACCGTAAAAATTCTTTACGTCTTTGGGAAACCGAGTTCCGTACGATGAAGATTGAGCCAACAGTCAACGACACGTGGAGTTGGTCACGTGGATAGATTGAAAAAGTCCAACAAGAACGTCCAAATTGATCAATCTGGTACCATGGTAACTTTACTTTAAATTCTTGGACCACGAATTAGTCATAAACCTACGTGTCATCCTTACTTGCCGTATTCCTAATAGCAGCCTTAGAAAACCGAGTCAAATTAACCTCCTAATGTCCTCTCTAATCAACCCTTCGATTCTCTCTCTATATATAGATACAGCTCTTCATCTGTTTGTAAAATATATGCAAAGCATCCGAGAAATATAGAATAGCTCTCGATCTCTGTGTAAAAATATATTCAGCGTACGAGGAACAGGATACATAGAATATAGAAGAGAGCAAGATGGGTAACATGCTACTGCGAGGAGTTGTTCACCCTCACGGTCGTCGGATAAAGATCATGAAAGCCGACGGATCGGTGATGAAACTGCGGAGTCCTGTTTGTGTGAAGGAAATACTCATCGATTATCCAGACCATGAGATATTTGAGGCACCCGCTGGTCCTCCAATTCGGATCGGCAATTTCACTCGCCCTCTTCCTGAGAGGACGGAACTTGTAGGTGGTCATCTCTATTATCTCATCCCCTCCCCGCAGGATGAACTCATCAGTTACAACAACAATGTCAATGGAGGGCAGTTTGCAAGAGCTTCTTCTTGTCGTAGCATTCGGAGCTCATGTAGTTCCAGTTTGCGGCCAAAGTGTTGTGCAGAGAGCGGCAGAGATTCAATAAAACAAGGAGGAGGAGTTGATGATGTGGTTACTAACATTAACAGAGGCGGCGTCAGGATTGTTTCTTCTTCCAGATCCACCGACGGATCGACGGTGCGTGTGAAGGTTCGAGTTAGAAAAGAAGAGCTCGCTTCTCTTCTGTCTGCCAATAATGTGAACATGGTGATGGAAAATGTATTGGTGCGTCCTGTAATCCAACATGTGGCTACGCAATCAGCCTTGTCGCGATGGAAACCAAGTCTGGACACCATCGTCGAACCCCAAAGTCCGCTTGCAGCCTGCGCGGTGAGATAGCGTGCAGCATACCTTGTATATACTTACTGAGTATCTTATTGCTGGAATGGCTAGAGGGTTTGGTTGTATTTATGTATCAGATTGAGATTGTGCAGATGAAGTTCATTATTTGTAAGACCGTTTCCACACGGCACTCACCTAGAAGATTAAAACAGTGCCGCTTGTGACAGACAATTGGAAAACGTCTCTCTTGGAATGAAATTTTTGTTTGGAAGTATTTTACGTGGTTTATAAATTGGTTAAATTTAGTATTTTTTGAAACATATTATTTAATTTTGAAGTTTATGTTAATTTAGATATTATATTGGTGTATGATATTTCTTGTTTGTGGAATGATGAATTACATTTTTATAGTGATATGACTATTAAGTTTAAGAAAACATACACATTTTATTTCTGATTTTAAATGGATAAAGTTTTAGAAGAAAACATATACTCTTAACTATTAAGCCCACTCAAATTATATATAAATTTGTATTCCAATATTACTTTTAATTAAATTTAATGTTAAATTATTAAATTGATTATCTTAATTTAAAATAAATATTAATAAATTATAATATTATTATAATATGATTTTATCGTAAAATAATTATTTTTATTAAAATTTAAATTAAAAAATATTAATTTCACTTTCTATTAATTTAAATACTTCAATAAAGTTCAGTTAATAAAACATTTATCCTATGGCATGAGATCGTCCCTTATCCTAGAAATGAGATAGTCCCTTTGTTATAAATTATTGCAACTTAAGATCAGGGTCTACATTGACGGAACCCAGATTAATTGATCTCTCGTGCCAACACTGCACCATTCCCATGAGGTGTTAGGTATATTGGTATGGGCCAAGTAATTATCACGTTACTGTCATTGACTTCAGTACTGCACACTTTGCCAATAACGAATATGAGTATGTAAGAATATTATTAATTTTTCCATATATATATATATGGACTGGAATAAGAATTTATATATATATTTCTTTGTTTTATTATTCATCGTTAAAATTTAATTTTAAAATATTATTGATGTGTTTTAATTAAGATAATATTTAAAAATTTTAACTCTAAGTATATATTTTGGATATTTACAAAAAGTGTACAATTAATTCAATTCTCTTAAAATATTATTGATGTGTTTTAATTAAGATAATATTTAAAATTTAACTCTATATATTTTTTATATTTAAAAAGTGTACAATAAATTCATTCTTTTATTGTACAATAAATTAAATTTTTTTATTCTAGTTGATTTTAAAAATATAATGCAATTTGTATAACTGTCTCACACAAATGTTGTATGTTGTCTAAGATAGTTGAGGTTTTCCGCCATCCACATATGTTTTTCGCCGTAGTTGAGGTTGCCTCCATTGAGCTCATGTGTGCTAGAACAGATGTTATGTTTGATCAACACAACATCAAACTTCCTTCTCATTATGAAATGTCAAATTTCACTAACAAAGTATTCACAACACACTGCATTGAACATTATATTAGGGCCTCAATATTATAAATGTAGTGCACTGGATTATATTAGTGGAATTGTTAGAAGAATAAAATAAAGAGTGATTTTTCACAATACAAATCTCACACTATATTATTATTCATTAGAACAATTACATATATAGGCAATTACACATTCACTTCGACACTTCTGGATAATGAATCCAACTCATTACATAAGAATCAACAATTTCTAGACTGATGCCTAGGGACTCACACTGACAACTACACATGACATGGAAGCATTACTTTCAACACTCTCCCTTAATGCTTACATGAAAAACACATATTACAACAACAAAAATAATTTGTCTTACTGGTCTTCATCAGCACCCACATCTCTACTCTTTCACCACCACATCTTCGAGCTATTACTTGACCTCTATTTAAAACGTAACCACCTCTAACCATCGTTGATGAACTTTGAAGGATCAACAATATTGACAAATCGGCTTGCCGGGGCTTCAACGATAAGAGCCATCAAGAAATGAGCCATCCTATGGACCAACCACCATCTGTAGGATATTTCGCTTTCGTCTATCTGTCAATTGATCCATCAAGTAATCAACCATCCAATGGACCAACCACCATCTGTCAAATATTTCGCTTGTCTATCTGTTAGTTGATAGGATGGAGGTCGGGATATTGAATGTGCTCAAGAGTTGATCAAACAACTTGACCTTACACAAGAATTGATATTTCAGACACCGGGGCTTCCAGGTTAAGAACCTTTATGAGTTGACTTACCATAATTTTGCACGTTGATTAAAATTCCCTTCTATAAATATTACTAAAAATATTTCATCAAATTATTCTGCTTGCCATAATTTTGCATCATAATAAATTACTTTTATATAAATATTTTTTAAACTATTTCTTTGATCGGGAAAAAATAGATAATATTGTTTGAACAATAATCTATTATGATTTAGGAGCATATATGTATCTTGTTGCATATCTTTCTCTAGGTTAAAGTGATTCTTACTTGTTTTCTTTTAAATTAAAAAAATTAATTGTGCAAAAGAAACATAGACAAACATAGACAAACATAGTCAAATAAATTCAACCATTATTCAAACATATTCAACCATAATGGTCAATCAAGGTCTCTATAGTGAGTCATGGTCAGCCAAGGTCAACCATCATCAACCATGGTCAACTAGTGTCGTCCAACATCAACATGGTTAGAATGGTAACCCAGGTCGACCATGGTCAACCATGGTCAAACATGGTCAATCATGATCAATCATGGTCAATCATTGCCAGTCATTTTCATTAATGCTCCATGATACACAATCTTAGTTAGCCATAGTCAACTATGGTAAGCCTTGGTCAACCATAGTCAACCTCGTTCAAACATATGTATCTCTCTCAACTTAGAATACTTCTTGCTCTACCCATTCTTAATGGCAAACTATAGGCAACCAAGGTTAGAATGGTCAAACATAGTCAACCAAGGACTTTATGATTGAATGTGGTTAATCATTATCAAAATGGGTAACCATAATCTATCATAGAAAAGTATGGTCAACCATGGCCAAATATGTGAAACAATGGGTAGTCATGTTCAACCATGGGAAATGTAGGTCAACCATAGTCAATCCTAATCAACCATAATCAAACTATGTCAACCATTGTCATAGAATCGTTAACCATATTCAAAACATAGTTAGTGATGTTTACATGGTGAACATAGACAACTATAGTTAATTGTGATCAACCATAGTCAAACAATTGTTGAACATAGTCATTCATTGTCAAAACTTTGTTAGTGACATTTAAAAAGGGCAAACATGGAAAACCATAGTCAACCATGGTTAGTGACTATCAAGATTTAAAAATGTTTAATAATATTAAATTAATATTAGCAAAATTAGTCAGCCAAGGTCAACCATCATCAACCATGATCAACCAAGGTCGTCCAACATCAACATTGTTAGAATGGTCAAATAGGTCGACCATGGTCAACCATGGTCAATCATGATCAATGATGGTCAACATTGTCACTCATTATCATTGATGCTCTATGAGACACAATCTTACTTAGTCATACTCAACCATGGTAAACCTTGGTCAACCAAAGTCAACCTCAGTCAAACATATGTATCTTTCTCAACTTAGAAAGCCCCTTTCTCTGTCCATTCCTAATGGCCAACTACAAGCAACCAAGGTTAGAATGGTCAAAGACAGTCAACCAAGGTCTTTGTGATTGAATGTGGTCAATCATTATCAAAATTGGTAACCATAAGCTATCATAGAAAAGTATGGTCAACCATGGCCAAATATGAGAAACAATGGGTAGTCATGTTCAACCATGGGAAATCTAGGTCAACCATAGTCAAACAAATGTTAAACATAGTCAAACATAGTCAGTGATGTTTAAAAAGGGTGAACATGGAAAACCATAGTCAACCATGGCCAGTCGCTATCAAGATTTAAAAATGTTCAATCATATCAATATTAATACTAATAAAGTTGAGCAGTAATAATAATTTGACGTTGTAATGGTAGTAAAATCTATCCAATGTCACAATGTGGCAAACATTGTCACAATGTTACATTAGATTGCAATTTTTTCAATGTCGGAATACGACGTTACAAAATTAGTCAACGAGATTTACTAATGTGGTTGACTATACTTAACTATGTTTGATAGTCAACACTCTTCAACGTTGGTGGAACATAATCCCATATTATTGTTATTAATTAATAATAATAGTCAAACATGTAACTCAACCACATTAGTCAAACATAGTAAAATAAAGTCAACCTTTATAGTCAATGTTTAAATAGTTGATGATAATCTTCAACTTCGGTCAACCATAATCTTCTATTAATATTATTTATTATTATCCATAATCAAACATGTTGTGATGTTGGAATGGCACAAAAATCTATCCACCATCACATTGTGACATTGTCACAATTTTAATTACACTGCAATTTATCCAATGTCACATTGTGATATTTAAAATTTAGTCAACCACATTTACTAATGTGGTTGACTATGTTCAACTATATTTGTTGACTATGTTTGATAGTCAACTCTCTTCAACTTTAGTTAAACATATTTTCTTCTTATTATTATTCATTAATATTAATAGTGAAATATTGTCAACCAAATTACTCAATAAAGTCAACCTTCGTAGTTGTTGTTTAAATTGTTGACCATGATCAAATTTTGTTGCAACGTGACAATCATTGTTGCAATGTTACATTACATTGCAATTTATCCAACTTCATATTGCAATATTACAAAATTAGTCAACCACATTTACTAATGTTGTTGACTATATCTAATGTTGTTTGATAGCCAAGAGTCTTCAATTACAGTGAAACATAGTCATATATTAATATCATTCAATAATCAAACATACAAAACAACATCAATCAAACAATGTCACGCTCTCTAGTTGTTTTTTAAATAGCTGACCATGATGAAACTTGATCAAACATATGTTTATCATATTTAACAATAGTTAACCTCATTCACCATATTTTACATTTGGGTTTATAATATGGGGTTTTTAATATTGGGTTTATAGTATATAGGGTTTAATATATTATGATTTTATATTAGGGTTGATAATATTAGGATTTATAATATTAAGATTTAATATTGAGTTTATAATATTGGGGTTAGTATAAAGGTTTATAATATTAAGTTTGATATTAGAGTAATCTAATATTATAAACTCAATATTATAACCCCTAATATAAACTATAATATTAAACACTACCATTAAAAACCGTAGTATATAGCTCTAATATTATAAAATCTATATATTAGACTCAATATTACAAACCCTGATATTAAAAATCCAATATTATAAACCCTAATATTAGACTCAATATTATAACCTTAATATAATAAGCTCTACTACTATAAATCCTAATTTTAAAACCCCAATATCAAAAATCTATACTAAAACCCAACATTAAAATTCCAATAGTAATATACAATAGTAAAATCTTAATTTTAAAACTCAATATTATAAAACCTAATTACTACTTATATCATTATATAAAATTAATATTAATATTAAATTCCTATCATACACTTGATAATTATTAATATGGTTGATATACACTTATCATTATCAATGTATATTAACCACATTTAATAATACAATTGTGTATGTAATTAATATACACTTATAGATATACATTAATCACATTAATAAATTTGTGCTAATTAAAAATCCAAATGAAAACTAAGTTATAAATATTAATATTAACTTTTTATTATACACTTAATAATCATTAATATAGTTGATATACATCTATCAATATATATTAACCATATTTAATAATATAATTATACATATAATTAAATACACGTATAAGACATACATATATATACCATAATATTAATAATATAATTGTACATATAGTTAATATACACCTATGACCTACATTTACACATACATTAAGCAAATTAATAAAATTTTACTAATTAAAAATCCAGGTATACATTAAGCAAATTAATAAAATTTTACTAATTAAAAATCCAGGTAAAAATTAAGTTATGGATATCCATATTAAATTCGTATTATTTACCTAATAATCCAAAAATCCAAAAAAGAGCTACTTTAGTTTATCGAATGGGAAAACGGGCTATACTAAGAGATCCCTTATGTCATTCAATACAAACTGCGATAGTGACGTGGGACATGAGCGTTATATTGACCTTCAATTTTCCTAGTTCACGTAAATGCACGTGAGGTTGGTCATGGGGATGGAGGAAGAAAGTCCAACAAGAATATGCCATGGAGTTGTCTATAATGCGATTTTTTGGAGATTCGGGCGACGGAATCAGGCGAAAGAAATGAGGTTAAATCTTGATTTTTAGCAGTTAAAATGGTTTTTTAACTGCATATTTGGATTCAGCGCCCTCAAAAATCCCTGGGAGCCATTGATTGTGCAGAAACTAGCTATCAAACTTGGGATTTCAATGAATTGCTACCGGATTTTGACCGGAAAAATCTGCCGGAAAAGCTTTCAAAAAGTCGCGTTATAGACTACTACATATGTCATTCATAGTGTCGGTCATGGTTCACTCAGCTGTGGTTGGTGAGAGGACGAGATTTATTTGAAAAAGGAGCACCGTTGATTAGTAATAATTGTGTAAAGCCTACCTGTCGTAGTTATTTCCACATTCCCAGCCTTGGCATTAAAGTCAATTTAACGTTTAAGTTAATTGTAAGATAGAGTGGTTAGAGATGTACCTTATTGGGATTTGAAATTATGTGGAGTGTGCCAACCATTTGGTCTTTCACGTTGGAATTGGAGAGCAATCTTTTCCTTTAATGTAAATTGCAATTTTTTTTGTTATGAGCAATTTTCTCATTAAATATCTATCTTCGTTAATATCTATTAAGTTTTCGTTAAATTATAAAACTCGGCAAGGAAATGATCAAAACTAATATTTCAATTTAATAACAAGAAATTTAATATACACATTCAATCAAATTAGTTGAAATACTATTACTTTTAATCATCAATTAACGATTAAATTATTTTAAATTAATATTAATTTTATATAAGTTATGGTTATTTTTATGTTTAAAATATTATTAATTTTATATAATTTATAGTTATTTTTCATTTTTAAAAATAATTATTAATTTGTATGGTATTAAGTGGTTTGTTTTGTAATTCAATATTAGCAAAAAAAAGTGTAATCCATTCTCGCTTAATCATGAATTTATATGTGATTTTTCCTTAATCTCGAATTAAAAAATAAGATATATTCTAAATAAGCAAGTAAAGTTGATTAAAGTGAAAAAACCAAAAAGAATATATATATATAATATATATATATATATTATATATATATATATATATGAGATAGTTCTAAATTAATAATATTCTTACTATTTTGTTCCATTTTTTGTTAAATGTTGTGGGAGACGATAGGGTGGTTTGTTCCATTCGGAGTGTGCCTTTGATTAGGATTTAGTCCCTATTCCTTTGGAGGTTGTTCTGACTTCCCTATTTGAGTGTAAGTTATATATATTTATGTGTGTAATGAATTGATGTAGAATGTTATGCAGCAGAGGCAGTATCTAGAGGAAGCCCTCACTTGAGAGCTGCTTAATTTATGAATATATGATTGGTTTGATGTTTTCTAACATGGTATCAAAGCTGCAGGTTTGAGAGGGCCTGTGAATCCCTGAGTGGGGACTTGGTGGAAGATCCCAGCTGAAGACTGCAAATCGAGTGATCTGGTCATTCGTGTATGCAGATCAAGTGATCTGCCTAGTGCTAGACCATCAACCACGTTCCTCTCAGCGCAGAATTCAGAGGGCAGAGTGATTTTTCTTCTTTTGTGAAGATCGACGACAATAGTGATCTGACCGCGTGTTTGAGAGTCGTCTTTGGTGAGCGCCGAAGTGATTGAACGTCGAGTTTGATCTATGGAGATCGGGTAGATATGTGTATTTTAGAATTGGAGATTGCATATCCAGTTTAGATCTGAGATTTAGCGCGCAGTTTTGGAGCGCAGCTTACAGCGCAGTGGTTGTTTGGTAACTGCCCAGATTGGTTGACAAAGCTGGAGAGGCTCAAAGAAGAAACAACGGAGGGTGAAGGAGCAATGGTGAAGAGCTATTTGGGTTGGAGTACCGCACTCACCATGAAAAATGCAAGAGGCTAATTGTCCAGTATGGTGTTGCTGATCGTGACCTTGCTGAGATTGGTGTTTAGAGCTGTGTCGCAGGAAGAGGACATCAACAGGGAGTAGTTGCTCACTAACGTGGTGATGGGGCCAATGGTTCTCTTGAGGGTACCAAGGGAAGTTCATCGCCACTCCCTCTAAAGCGAGCAATTTCCAAATTCACGCAGTATTCTAGATCCTTATAGATTAGATTTTTCTAGATCTCCAGGATTCTAGATCCTCCTACACCGCCAGTGGTTTCTAGATCATTCCAGATCTCCATCCGAATCACGCACAAGATTCTAGATCCTTCTTATACCTCTATAAATTTGTAATTTCTCTGGCCAAGGAAAGCAAGCCAAGGCCCAAGTTTGTTATGTAATGCAAAGTGATTTCTGTTCTCCAGTGATTGTTTTATCTATTCCATTATTTCTGACTAAGTAATCTTGTTGTTTCTCCATTTGTCTGTCTCTGTGAATTATTCTCTGCTATTGCCATCTAAGTCTCTGAGTATAAATATGTTGTGTGTTATGTATGCTCTGGTCTAACAACTGGTATCAGAGCTAGGTTTGAATATCCATCGTGCAAGCCGCTTAGTGCCATTGCCTTGCTCTGGTAGTGTTCGTTAAAACATTGGTTGTTACCCCTGGAGCTGTTGAAGGATATGTCCAGGAAATAGATGAGGAAAGCTGGAACTAAAAGACAATTGCTGGAGTTTGAAAAGTGGAGATTCGTGGAGATTGGGGTTGCAACGTGGTGTTAGTAAGTTCTTCTTTACATCAAGCTTGCATGTATACGTCAAGTTCTTTTTTTCAAACCAGCATATGTATGTGTGAAATGTGAAAAGGTTAAAACATTATATATGTTTTTATATTTATTACGAAACATATATAATTATATGTTGGAATTTTGAAAAGTATATTTTAAAAGGGAGCAGGAATTTTCAGAAGGGTATTATAAAAGGAGGAAGGTCATTATTACTAAATTTTAAAGAGTAATAATTAAAGTTTTATTTTTAAGTGGAGTTTTTGTGTTTTGGGGCGTGAATTTGATTGAAAATGGAAACAACACTTACAGATATGGAGACGTTGAGTGGGGCTAATTTTTCCCTATGGAAATCACAAATGGAGGATATACTGATTTTAAAGGATCAATATTTTTCGATTGAGCGCACAACAAAGAAGCCCTCATTGATGACAAATGAAGAGTGGAATAAGCTAGATAGAAAGGTGATTGCAACAATCCACCAATATTTAGCAAAGAATGTTTATTTCAATGTGTTCGGAGAAAAGACGACCGAAGGATTATGGAAGAAGCTCCATGATCTATATGAGAAGAACACATCATCAAACAAAGTGTTCTTGATGAAGAAGCTTTATAATCTCAAAATGAAGGAGGGTGCTTTAGTTGTTGAGCACTTGAATGCATTTAATATTATTACTAATCAACTTGCCTCTGTTAAAATCATTTTAGATGATGAAATTAGAGCTATTTTGCTAATGTGTTCTATGCCAGACAACTGAGAAAATTTAATCGTAGCTATGAGCACTTCAACAACTATAGGGACCCTGAAGTTTGATGATGTCAGTAGTAGTTTAATGAATGAGGAGCTGTGACACAAGTCAATTGCGGAAAACCAGGGAGGAGAGGCTCTAGCTCTAGTTGATCGTGGTAGGAGAATGGATCGAGGCCGGCAAGGGCGATCAAGATCGAGAGGCTAATCAAAATCAAGGAGAGGAAGAATCATCTGCTTTCATTGTGGCAAACCCGAGCACATGAAGAAAGAATGTCGATTCCAGAAGAAAGAACAAAAGGATCAGAGACCATCTAGTACAAATCACAAGTCATCCAACACAAATGAAGGTGAGACCACTCTTGTAGCCACAGATGGTGATGTGTTGTTTACTGTTTCAGTATAGGATGCATGTTTATATACATCTAGCAGTGGCTTTGATTGGATCCTTGACTCTGGGGCATCTCACCATGTAACCCCATGCAAAGATAGTTTTGTTTCATATAATCCCGATGATTATGGTAGAGTGAATTTGGGGAACAATCATTTTTGCAGTATTGTTGGAATGGGAGATGTCTAGATCAAGATGAAAGATGGACAATATATATTGTTGAAAAAGGTCAGGCATGTACCAGAAATGCGCATGAGTTTAATCTCTATGGGACGACTGGATGATGAAGGCTATTCAACAAGCTTTGGAAAAGGAGGCTGGAAAATTAGCAAAGGTGCATTGGTCATGGCAAAAGGACCCAAGACAGGAACATTATACACATTGAAGACACTGATAGGAAAATTAGATTTGGCTGCTGTCACAAAAGAAGGAAATTCAACAGATTTGTGGCATAAGCGTTTGGGTCACATGAGTGAGAAGGGCTTAAAAATCCTTGTTGGTAAAAATTTATTGCCGGGTTTGAAATCCTACAATCTTGATCTTTGTAAGCATTGTATATATGGTAGACAAAGAAGGGTTTCATTCCTTAGAGGTGGCCCTGACAGAAAGAAAAATGTGTTAGAATTGGTACACTCGGATGTGTTTAGGCCTATTAACATCAAATCATTAGGAGAAGCATCATATTTTGTAACATTTATAGATGATGCATCCAGGAAAGTTTGGGCATATATTATGAAAAATAAAAGTGAAGTGTTTGGAATATTTCAAAAATTCCATGTTGCTGTTGAAAGAGAGACTAACAAATTGTTGAAGTGTTTAAGAACAGATAATGGTGGAGAATATTTCTCAAATGCATTTAAGGAATATTGTAACAGGTTTGGCATAAAGCATGAGAAGGATGTGCCTAGTACTCCTCAACAAAATGGTGTCGCAAAAAGGATGAATCACATCATTATGGAAAAGGTGCGAAGTATGTTGTCCAATTCCGGTTTGGAGAAGAATTTTTGGGCTGAAGCAATCAAGACCGCTTGCTACCTCATAAATAGATCTCCAACTACAACCTTGGATGGTGGTATCCCTGAAGAAGTTTGGATTGGTAAGAATTTGAATTATTCTCACTTGAAAATATTTGGATGTGAAGCATTCGTACATATTCCCAAAAAAAATAGAACTAAGCTAGATGATAAATCTATGAAATGCATTTTTTTGGGATATGTGGATGAAGATCTTGGTTATCGTCTATGGGATCCAGTCAAACATAAAATTATTAGAAGCGGGGATGTTATATTTAATGAGTTAGAAATGTTCAAGAGGACTGTAGGTGAGTTGGAGGTCAAGAAGGTTATTGACAGGTTTAAAGAGCAGCAGGAAAACATACCACCAATACAAGAAAACGAACAGCAAATTCAGGAGCATGAAGAACAACAAGTGGAAAATAATGAACAACAAGTGGAAAATAATGACCAACAAGAAGAAGGAATCTTGCAGGAACCTTTACAGGAGATTCAACCTGACAATGCACCACCATAGTTGGTTCGCAGATCTTCTAGGCCTCATAAGCCTTCACAAAGGTATCCTCCTTCAAACTATATTTTGTTTGACTAATGAAGGTGAAACCTAATTGTTTTTCAAGAAGCTTGTAAAGTCGAGCACAGTAAAGAATGGAAGAAAGCAATGGAAGAAGAAATGAACTCTTTGCAGGAAAATAAAACTTGGGAGTTGGTAAACCTCCCAAAATGTATAAAGGCTCTACAAAACAGATGGGTGTACAGGATTAAGCATGAAGGTGACGAAAAGAAGGAGAGGTATAAAGCAAGACTGGTGGTGAAAGGTTTTTCCCAAAAAGAAGGTATTGACTTCACTGAAATTTTCTCACCTGTTGTTAAAATGTCATCCATTAGAGCCATTCTTGGTCTAGTTGCTGCTTTAGACCTAGACCTAGAATGTGAACAATTAGATGTAAAAACTTCTTTGCTTCATGGTGAATTGGAGGAAGAAATTTATATCGAGCAGCCATAAGACTTTATAGAAAAAGGCAAAGAAGGCCTTGTTTGTAGGTTGAAGAAGAGTCTCTATGGGTTGAAACAGGCACCTCGACAATGGTACAAGAAATCTGATTCATTCATGTTGGAACATGGTTTTCAAAGGTTGGAAGCTGACCATTATGTCTATATCAAGAGGTATGATCAAGGAAAGTATATCATATTATTGTTATATGTGGATGACATGTTGATTGTTGGGCATGATAAGAATAATATCAATAGATTGAAGAAAGATTTGGGTAGCAATTTGCGATGAAATATTTGGGACCAGCACAACAGATATTGGGCATGCGGATTATGCGTGACAAGAAAAACAAAAGGTTGTGGCTGTCACAATAAAAATATATCAAGAAGGTGCTTTACAGGTTTAATATGAAGGATGCCAAGCCAGTTGGTACACCCCTTGCAGCCCACTTCAAGCTGAGTACTGAATTATGTCTTAGTGATGACAAGGAGAAAGAAGAGATGAACAAGATTCCTGATGCTTCAGCAGTTGGTAGCTTAACGTATGCCATGGTATGCACAAGACTAAACATTTCATATTCAGTGGGAGTAGTGAGCAGGTTCCTTACCAATCCAGGCAAGTAGCATTGGCAAGCAGTAAAATGGATTTTAAGGTATCTCAAGGGTACTAGTCATTATTTTTTATGTTTTGGTCATCATGAGACTGTGCTTGAAGGATTTACAGATGCGGATATGGCTGGATATATATGTGTTATATTGTGATAGTCAGAGTGCCATTCACTTGGCAAAAAACCTAGCATTTCATTCAAAAGCGAAGCACATTGACTTAAGGTACCATTGGATTTGGCATGTGTTGGAGTAAGAACAGTTATCCTTGGAAAAGATCCATACAGATAGGAAACCTGCTGATATACTCACTATGATTCTACCACGAAATAAACATGAGTTGTGTAGAGACATGGTAGGACTCGGTGTGACTTGATGACTCTTATTTGGCTTCAAGTGGGAGAATGTTAAGTGTAAAGCCAAATTCACGTAGTATTCTAGATCCTTCTAGATTATATTTTTCTAGATCTCCAGGATTCTAGATCCTCCTACACCACTAGTGGTTTCTAGATCATTCCAGATCTCCATCTGAATCACACCCAGGATTCTAGATCCTTCTTCTGCCTCTATAAATTTGTAATTTCTCTGGCCAAGGAAAGTAAGCCAAGGCCCAAGCCTGTTATGTAATGCAAAGTGATTTCTGTTCTCCAGTGATTGCTTTATCTATTCCGCCATTTCTGACAAAGTAATCTTGTTGTTTCTCCATTTGTCTATCTCTGTGAATTATTCTCTATTATTTCCATCTAAGTCTCTGAGTATAAATCCGCTGTGTGTTATGTATGCTATGGTATAACATGGAGATCAGGTAGATCAGTGTATTTTCAAATTCAAGATTGCATATCCAGTTTAGATCTGAGATTTAGTACGCAGTTTTCGAGCACAGCTTGCAGTGCAGCGATTGTTTGGTAGCTACCTGGATTGGTCGACAAAGCTGGAGAGGCTTGAAGAAGAAACAACGGAGGGTGAAGAGCTATTTGGGCTGGAGTACTGCACTCATCGTGAAAACTAAAAGAGGCTAATTGTCCAGTATGGTGTTGTTGATCGTGGCCTTGGTGAGATTGGTGTTCAGAACTATGTCACGGGAAGAGGACACCGACAAGGAGTAGTTGCTCACCAGCATGGTGTTGGGGTCATTGGTGCTCTTGAGGGTACCAAGTGAAGTTCATCGACACTCCCTCTAAAGCCAACGATTTCCACTGTATTATTTTACTATGGTTGAAACTTATGTCTTAGAAGTGATCTAAATTATCAGATACATTGCTTTCTCTAATAAAAATCACACAGAACACATTGCATGGAGAATCGATCTCTGTGATGGAGATTAGAGGATCAGGTTGCTGGTGGCATTTATACACGAGCCTACTGTGTAGAGTGGATAGCGTGTTGATGGCCGAACATCTACGTACTGTTGCAGAGAGTTGCGTACTAGTGGCCTTGACTAACGCGGGCTTGGTGAGCATCTACTGAAGTGTGGTGGATCGAGTTGCATGCTTGCTGGTTGAGTAAGTGAACTCATCAGGAAGCATTGTTTTTTTTATGTGATCAACGTTGTATGGAATTATTTTTTTAAAAGGGGTTGTAATATTTCGAGGGAGCATTTGAAAAGGGGCTATTTTTTAAGAAGAACTTTTACATTTTTTTATTAAACAAAAGGATTTTTTGCATTCCACTTTTAAGAATTTTTCTTGAGATTGCTCTTGGATCTGGATATCCATTTTTTAATTGCTGGAGGTCAATTTTTTTATTTCTTGAGGGAGATGTGTCAAGATGAACTATCAGATAGAAGAGGAGTTTCTGAACAAGAGAAATAAACTCGACAGATCCAATTACTCTAGTTGGAAATTTAAGTTGAAGACTCTATTGGAGGGGCAGAATGCATGGGTGATTGCAACTGGTGATGAGTTGAAGCTGACCCTAGCTACAGGTGGAACAACAAAAACAATCCAGAATTAGGAAAAGAGGGAGAATAAGGAAAAGGTGTTACTCAAATTGTTTGTGAAAGATTGCATTATTCCCTATATTTGAGAATGCAATCTGCAACAAATGTCTGGACAACTCTCAAAGACTTGTGCGAGATCAAGAACACAAATTGACTATTGTTTCTAAAGAGAAATATTATCTCCATTAAAATGGAGGATAATGAATTAGTAGCAACATTCATCTCTTGTATCAAGAAGCTTAAGAATATGTTGGATGACATTGGTGAAACAATATCAGACATTGATTTGGTCACAATTACCATGAATGGTATGACTGACGACTATCAGATGTTCATCACTGGGTTGAATGCAAGAGAAAAAGTCCCCAAGTTTGAAGAATTGATAGGGATACTAATGCAAGAGGAGGAAAGGCGAATGACCCTGAAACCCCAGATCTCACATCTTTCCCTAATGGAAAAGAAGAATCCCTTCACAGGAAAGACAAATGCAACACACAAAAGCTAAGGAACCCCACAAAAAAAACCCACCTCCATCTCAAGTTACGTCTTCAAATAGAAGTGATTCAAGAACAAAATGTTTTTATTGTGGTAGAGTTGGTCATATAGCTAAACATTGTCAGAAGAAGAAGTTTGATGAAGGTCAATAGAGACACCAGAAGCATGCAGGTCCTATGGTTGATGCAGATCAGAATTTGAATATGATATTGTTTGTATATGATTATGCACTGTCAACTGAGGAGGATGAAGCAGAAATCTAGTTCGTGGACTTAGGAGCCTCCTCCCATATGATAGGTAAGAGGCAATGGTTTAAATTTTTTAGAGAATCCAACATTGGTACGAAGGTCTACCTTAGAGACGATAGAGGGTATGAAATCAATGGGTATGGTGATGTCCCTATCATACTACCTGATGGAAACATTAGGCATATTCATGGTGTTATGTATGTACCAGGGATAAAAAAGAACCCGATTTCTGTATCTAGAATATCAGATCAATATCTTAAGGTAGAGCTCTTTAAATCTTATTGTGTAATTAAAGACTTGTTGGATCAGATGAAGCCCATTGCAATAGGTGTACGTATAGGAGGATAGTATAAACTGGATGTCAGAAGTGTATCACATCAAGTGTTGGCATCATCAGCCATGTCTGCAGAGAATTTATGGCATCAAAGATTTGGCCATATAAACTTCAGTGACCTACTACGTCTTCAGAAAAAAGGTATGGTGAAGGGTCTTCCTGTTTTGAAGAGTATGCATGTTGACTGTGAAGCATGTGCCCTTGGTAAAATACATAGAGATGAATTTCTTGTTGCTATTGATAGGAAGAAGAGGGATATACTTGAACTTGTACACACTGATCTATGTGGTCCAATGCAGACAAGGTCGTTAGGAGGGGCCTACTATTTTCTTATTTTTGTTGATGAATGTACCAGGTTCACCTGAGTGTATTTTCTCAGGCAGAAAAGTCATGCTTTTGAATACTTCAAGAAATTCAAAAGTATGATTGAGAAGCAAACAGGAAAGTTCATCAAAATTCTTTGCTCAAACCAAGGTGGAGAATTTAATAAGGGTGACTTCATCAAATATTGCAAAGAACATGGAATACAGCAGCAATTCACAACACCTTACACTCCTCAACATAACAGGCTTGCGGAAAGGAAAAACAGAACCCTTGTGGAGTGTGCCCTTAGTATGTTGCAAGGTAAGAATATGACCAATGGTTTTTGGGTAGAATTTGTAAACACTGCAGTGTATCTTAAGAATAGGAGTCCTACTAAGTGTTTGGATTATAAAATGCCCTTTGAAGCATTGTTTGGCTTGAAGCCTATAGTAAGTCATCTTAGATTCTTTGGATGTAAGGCTTTTTCTCATGTCCCGAAAGAAGATGGGAAGAAGTTAGATTCAAAAGCCATTAAGTGTATTTTTATTGGATACTGCAATGAGTTTAAGGCTTATAATTTTTTAATCTTTCTACTCACAAAGTGTTTGCAAGTAGAGACATGGTATTCCTATTGGAAATACTGAGAGGGGGGGTGAATCAGTATTTCTTTTCAATTGTTATTTTTACCAGTTAAATCATTTATATTTAGAACACAAAATGAACAACATGAATAAATGATTTTATTAATATAATCTTTAAAATAAATCAATTACAATGTATATAGGGCTCCAACAAGTTACAAAGCACCAACTTGGAATTTTTGTGAGGCTCCAACCTCCAGGGCACCAACCCTGTCTTGTTAAGGCACCAACCTTGGATTTAGGAGCACCAACTCCAAGGACACCAATCCTTCCAATTTTGAGGCACCAACCCTAAGGGATCCAACCATCTGCTATATATTGTCTAGATATGTTTGGTAGTAATTCTCTACTCCCAACATCTTCTTCACCATTTTTTGTCTATCTACACCTTCACTGCTACATCAATGACAACCTGTCTTCATATGAAGGAGTCTTCACAACTCTACAAAGTTACCTGATGATGATTTAAAATAGGCATCATGATCTCCAATAATGTTTCCAAGATTTGTTGAAGCTTTCCAACAAGATATCTGCACTAAGCCTCACTGTATGCACAAAAAAATTCTCTATTTTCAAGCCTTTGTTCTTATTGTCACAGTAACTTCTTTAGGAGTGATTTTCGTGGTATCTTACTTCTAAGGAAAAAACTCACAAGTAATTCAACACTGATGTTGTCTACTGCTCCCTTCAACTGATGACTGATGGAATCTTACTTGGCTGGTTCGAGGTCAAACAGATCTTTGTCTTTTGCTAGCTGTTCGGCTTCCTCTGCGCTCACTCGACCTTTGGCTTCCTTCTTCTTCTGCTGAACCTTTCGACTTTCTTCTTCGCTCGGCCTTCGACTTCTACTGCACCTTCTGCGTCTGCCAGACCTTCGACTTCTACTGCACCTTCTGCGTCTGCGAAACCCTCAGCTTCCTTTTTTTCTTCCACGTCTACCAAACCTTCAGCTTCCTCTGTTTCTTCCAGTACACGCATTGTGAACTTTCCTTGTTCTCTGTTATAGATGCCTGATATCCCTTACTTTTGGCTTCCTTTTTCGTTGGACCTTTCGGCTTCTCGACCTTTGACTTCTCGATCTTTGGTTTCCTCTGTCTCTTCGAGTTCACCAATACTCAAAAGACACATTCATTGGAAGAGAGGCCAAATTACAATAGATGTTGCATATTAAAATTATATAAGAGATGCCCTTTTTTTTAATATTCATACAATAGACTCATTATTTATGGAGGATTTTATAGGAGAGACCGTACCCAATGAGGTTCGACATCCACGTCATCAATCGCAATCGCAACTTTCGAAGGTCCCGCAATCGCAACTCTTAACATCACCGATGTAACATGGTCGGTATTCATATGGCCGATGCAATGGACGCGATAAAATATTAAACAGTCATCAATAGATCCGTCGGGTCCATAGCTCCATCACAATTGGCAGTCTGTCGGGTCCACAAGTCTTATCACAATCGCAGTTTACCATCATTACATTTCTTCAAGAATTGCAATATGCGATGGATGCGATATTCCTTTAGGACGTATTATAATGGTGTAGTGGGTCCACAATGTTATCACAATTAGAGTATTTTCAGGACTTCGACTGACACATGGATTAAAAACGACCTTAACCCCTACAGTGGATCATGATCTAAGTGTTGACTATCAGATCAACTTCTAGGATTAAGTGTGGGACTTCAACCACGATCAAAGAAGCCTGTACTTTCCTACCCCTGCTCTTCTGATAGCTGTTGCTCCAGTGACTTGTTTCTTTTATGGTTTTCCATAAACTCTTCATCTTACTCTTTGGATTCTTGCACCTGTTGCCTTACTTGATCTACTGTGTCATTTGTTGTTCTATTGCTGTTCAATTATTGTACAATTGTTATTCAGTTGATGTTCAATTGTTGTTCATTTGTTGTTAAATTGTTGTTCAATTACTTTTCAATCATCCTCCTGCGTCATTTGTTGTTCAATTGAGCTCTCGTGTCATTTGTTGTTCAATTGTTGTTCAATCGACCTCCTACATCATTTGTTGTTCAACTGACCTCCTGCATCATTTGTTGTCCAATTGTTGTTCAATTCACTTGGGTCCTCCATCTCATCATATCATCATATATCAAATTTTCATCACTGTGAGCACTATGATCAATGGGCATCAATGGGCAATAATGTATCAAAGAATTTGCCATCATAATCACTGCTATGTTGACATTAATGACAACCTAGATTAACAATTCCATGAACAAGTAGATGGTGGGAACCCTGTTTGGAGTGATGAAGAATGGTATGTTCCTTTACTGTTAGAAGAAGGTGATGAAACAGGGCTCGGTGAGCAACAAAAGCAGCAACAACAGCAACAGGGGAAAGAAGAAGTGGCTAATCAAATCAGGTTTATAACTAGTCCGCAGAGGGGAGATCAAAATCGATTTGAGGTCACACCACCACTAAGGAGATCAAGTAGGCAAACTAAATTGCCAGCAAGATATAGGGAGAATGCTTTTATAACTAGTATGTTAAATGTTGTTGAACCCTCTAGTTATAAAGAAGCTAGTCAATATAGTGAATGGAGGGCAGCCATGGAAGAGGAATATGAATCAATACTTAAAAACAAAACCTGGGATATAGTTGAATTACCTAAAGGAAAACAACCCATAGGTTGTAAACGGATATACAAGCCTAAATTAAAGCAGATGGGAGTATAGATAGATATAAAGCTAGGTTGGTTGCAAAGGGGTACTCGCAGAAAGAAGGTATAGACTATGAGGAAAACTTCGCCCTTGCAGTGAAATTAAACACAATCAAAATGTTAATTGCTTTATCTACCAGACATCATTGGATGATACACAAACTATATGTGAAATTTGCATTTTTAAATGGTGAATTAAAAGAAGAAGTGTATTTAGTGCAACATGAGGGGTTTATTAAATAGGGGGAAGAACATTTAGTCTGTAGATTGAAGAAATCACAATATGGACTAAAACAAGCACCCAGGTCATGGTATGAAAAAATTTATTCATTTTTCCTACAACATAGTTATAAAAGAAGCAATAATGACTCTAATCTGTATACCGTGTTTGATAAATAGGGGAAAATTGTTTTGATTTCTTTATATGTAGATGATCTTATCATTACAGGAAATGCAGATGAACTCATTAAAGAAATCAAAGAGAAGATGTCATAGGTTTTTGAGATGAAAGACCTTGGAGAGCTACACTATTATTTGGGTCTCGAAGTCAGGGATTCTAGCCATAATTTTATGTCACAGGGTAAGTATGTCAAGATTTTAGTGGAAAAGTTCAAAATGGATCAGTGCAAAGCTGCAACAGTTCCTTTACATAAGAATACCAAACTTCATAATGATGATGGTTCTAAGGAGGAAGATGCAGCATTGTATAGACAACTAGTTGGGAGTCTAATCTACTTGACTACAACTAGGCTGGACTTTTCTTATGAATTCAGTGTATTGAGCCAATTCATGTCAAAGCCTCTTGAGAGTAATTGGGTTGCAGCAAAAGGCATCTTAAGGTATCTGCAAGGAACCTTAGACTTTGGTATTATTTATGCTAATTCATTTGATGTTAGATTGACAGGTTTTTCAGACTCTGATTGGGCCAGAAATATAGATGACCGATGATCCATAACAGGCTATGTATTCAGAGTTGGGTCCAGGGTCATTGCTTGGAGCAACAAAAAGCAGAACATAGTATTCTTGTCTTTAGCAGAAGTTGAGTATCAAGTGATTTGTACAACAACTTGTGAAGCAGTTTGGTTGAGGATACTTCTCCATGATGTTGTAGAAGAACCAAAGGTTGCAACCGTTATCAAAGTTTATAACCAGAGCTCTATCAAAGTTGCAAATAATCCAATCTTTCATAAAAACAGAAAGAACATAGATACACAATTTCATTTTGTCAGGGAGAAAGTTTAGTAAAAAGAAATTCATATTGAATATTGTAATACATGTGACAATGTTGTGGATATTTTCACGAAGCTTCTCAATAGAATCAAGTTTGAATTGTTTAGGGAAATGTTAGGAGTACTAGTGAACCCTTTCTCCATTAAGGAGCGTTGAAGATAACAGTGAAATATATTTTAGGAGGGAGTTAGTTCATTAGTTGAGTATATGCCTTTGATTATGATTTAGCTCCTATTCCTTTGGAGGTTGTTCTAACTTCCCTATTTGAGTGTAAGTTATATATATTCATGTGTGTAATGAATTGATGTAGAGCATTTTGCAGTAGAGGCAGTCTCCAGGTGAAGCCCTCACCTGAGAGTTGCTCAATTTATGAATATATGATTGGTTTGATGTTTTGTAACAAGCTTAATCACGAATTTATATGTGACTTTTCCTTAATCTAGAATTATAAAATAAGATATATTCTAAATAAACAAGTAAGGTTGAATAAAGTCGGAGAATATAGGGTGGTGGGCTCCCTCATTATCTCCAGTGTCACATCAATCAATACTGTGATCAAGGGTAAACTATTATTACTAGCAATTGGAACACATGTTGCTAAGGAAACACCATAAAAGGAAAAGTAGCGTTGATGAAAGAAGATGTGATATGTAATGCAATTTAATTGAATATTTAAATTATAAAGTAGTCCACTCCAACCTTTCATTCTCAACCAACTAATCAACATATTAGTCCTAATATAACTTGATAGTTCTAACGCTGTGACTTTTTGTTTCAATCTTGAGATGAAGTGTGGCGATCATGTCATATAATGTGTGTTGAGATAGTTGCAACAATTTGAAAGAACAAATGAAACCCATATAAGTGGAGGGAAAACCATGTGAATGCTATCCAAATAAATGGAAACCCATTCCAATTAAGTTAAAACAAATGAAAATGATTTCAATCAAACAAATCGGATTTTTGGTGCAATCCAAAGAAATGAAGGAATATTATTGAAGTTACCTCTCTTATTGTGAATCACATTAGGCATGAATCCTTTATAATAATAGGTTTTATTATCTCTTTGGCTTGTATCCTCTTTCCGTATAGCCCCACAAAAAGACCATTCTTCTTAATTTTCCAAGCCATCACAAAAACAGTCAAAAGGGCAGTAGATCAACACCCATTATAAGCAGGACTGAGTTCAACCTTACTGTTAGGTATCTATCTATTGCAGTTAGGCGTTGAGCACTTGAAAACATATTTTGAGCTACAACTATCTCAATAAACCAATATTTTCTCTAGTATATACAAATAACAATTACAAAGATAAAATAAGTCTTAGTTAGTGTATAAAAAGATATGACCATCCATGGATTGAGCTTTTCTTTGATTAAAGGGAAAAAGACTTAACTTGCCCAACTATCTCATCATAGAACTCTATAAGGAGACTATGGTACCATCCTTCAAACATATATTCTAGATTGCTTGGGTTTGTTCATGAACTTTATTCTGGCTAGAAATTGATATACGATAGATTTCTTGGCTTCCTTCATGAACTTTATTCTGGCCAACAAACTAATATAAAAATATCCTGTCTTCTACTACTTGCAAAATAATAGTAGTTTGTCTTCCAAGAAGTCAAAAGTTTCTCATTTAGCACTGTTAGGTCCCTATAATACTAGTGATTCCCCCATTACTGTTGTCATTGTAGCCCTTATTATTATTGTTGTGCCCCTATTGTCCCCATACGGTTATTATTGTGCCCCATAAAAGCCCACTATTGTTATTTTTCTGCCCTTATATTATTATTGTTATGTCGACTTTGATTATATTGTGACCCCTTAGACTCCTAAATATAGAAAGGAAGTTTCGTCATTTGTATATCCAAGAATTATTCATTTGTGTAATGTAAAGGAGGTTTCCCCTTCTAAGAGGATTATTTTTAAGTCGTTTATCTATCTTTGCTTCTATTTTGTGAGCTGATTGCATGACATTTGGTGTTAGAGCTTTGGATTTTAGGGTTTTGTTGCTCCAAACGGGTCATCGCGGAATTTTCTCTATAACATTTTTTTCTACGATGTTTCAGAAGCTGAAATTAAAATTCATTTAAGCCTAAATAATCGATGAACCTCGGGTCCAAATTTCAGATCGTTTCTCGCTATATTTTTGGCGATATGATCCAAGGAAGTTAGGGTTGTTGTAGGCTCTCGAATTACATCCCAAACATGTGACATTGGGAAAATCGTCATAACTTTCTCTCTGAGCATCAGATTGAAATTTCATAAGAAGTTACAGAAAGAGGACAAACTCTAGTTTTATGTGTATTGTTTTCAGATCCGAAGGGTGAAACAATGACACATGGCACTTCATACAAATTTGCTCTACTGAAAACATATATAATCAGACCATCTTGGGAGATTAGGCATAACGCTTTCTTGGAGAATCCAATTTTAATTAGACTAGTGGCATTGGAAATAGGAATCAAAGGGCTACTGCAGGACAAAATTTCAGACCTTGGAGATCCACAATGATAGAGATAAACATATTCAATATCGAGCTCCTATAAAGCGAAAAAAGGTGTGTAGTATTTTTAAAATTTTGCATAAGTTTGGGTTGAAAAATTAGTTTGAATTGATTCAAAGGGTATAGTGAAGCATAATTATCATAAATTGTTGCACTGAAGAAAGAAAATTAAAACACCTAGTAAACAACCTGAAAGCTCTAGCATGACTCATGAAGAAGTGGAAGGAATGCAACACGATATATCAAAATTACGAGACCAAATGTAACAAATTTCACTCTCACAAAAGGTAACAAAAGCTAAGATGGATGGTTTAAAGAAAGGCGTGGAAGATAAGATGAATGGCATGGAAGCTAAGATGAATGGCATGAAAGCTATAAGATGAATGGCGTGGACACTAAGATGGATGGTATAGAAAAAAAGTTGAAAGGCAACATGGAAGCTTTGAAGATATATTTGACAAAGTTGCTACAAGAAATGCTTACTAATGCTAAAAGGGTAGTAAAGGAAACTCATGATGAGAAAAAAAAGAAATGTTAAACATGATTTTATAGACTCTAATGTTGGATTGAAGACCCACCATGTTCCAAAGACGATATGAGGAAGTTTGATGACAAGGATCCTGTAACATGGATACTATAGATGGAGCAATATTTCGATCTCCATAATGTGAAAAACACACAAAAGGTACGAATTGAAACTTTATATTTGGAACCAAATCATTGTGTATGGTATCGTTGGCTTTGCTCTCGTAAAAAAATTGTCACTTGGGCAATTTTTATAGAAGAAATGATAGCACATTATGAGGATACAAAAAGAAACACCTTTTTTAGCCAATTGATATATCTCAAGCAAAAGGGTTCAATGATGGAGCACATTGAGGACTTCCAAAAATTGAATATAAGGGTAAAAGATATTCCAGAAGAGCATAGGATTGATGTGTTCATAGGGACTTTAAAGGATAACATCCAACATGAGGTTCACCTTTGGGAACTTGATTCATTGGAGAAGGTATTCAGGTTGGCATGAAAAATGGAAAGCAACATTATGGGAAAAAGGAAGCCTACCACTCACAACTGTAAAGATGGAAGTGTTGTTGCCCCTAGCCATCCACAACCTACAAGGTTGACACCACAAAAATTGGATGAAAAAAGAGAAAAAGGAATTTGTTACATTTGTGATTGAAAATACATTAAAAGTCATAAGTATGCTGAGAAGAAATTATTTTACATAGATTGTGAAGAGATGGAAGAAAAGGAACAAGAAATGTCCAAAGAAGAGGATATACACTAGAAAAAAACCCTAGGGAAAGAATAAATGAATCTGACCATATCTTGTTATGCATTGGATGGAATTACCACTCTTAAAACTATCAATATAAAAGGACATATCAAGAATAAAAAGAGAATAGTGTTGATTGATTCGGGCAGTACCCATAATTTTATTCATTATAAGATAGCCAAGGAATTGAATTACTTCCTATGTCTAGCACCAGAGTGTCAAGTGATGGTTGCAAGTGGAGGAACCATAAATTTCTCTAGAAAGTGTCATAATATCAAGCTATCCATGGGAGAATATGTATTCAATAGCCCAATGCTTTCCATTCCAATGGGTGCTGCTGATGTTGTACTAGGAGTCCAATGGCTACAATCTTTGGTTACGATAGCTTTTAATTTTCAAGAATTTTTCCTGAAATTTTCTTCAGAAGGAAAGGAAGCTAAATTAAGGGGTATTGAAGGGAAACCAAGAAAGATAATAAGCTCTAACAAAATGAAAAATCTTCTAAAGAAATAACAACGATGCATAATGACACAATTATGTTTGCTAGAGGTTCCCACATCGAAATCATCTATTTCTCCATATCTGCAAAAAGTCTTGGACAATCATTCCAAGGTATTTGAGACTTCCAAAGGCCTCACACCTATTCGTGATCATGATCATGCTATTCATTTGATTTCAGGAAGTGTTCCTCAAAACATTAAGCCTTACAAATATCCCTATGCCCAAAAGAGTGAAATTGAACATATGGTCATAGAAATGTTAGATGCTGGTATAATTCAACCTAGTCAAAGTTATTTCTTTGCTCCAGTAGTATTGGTGCATAAGAAGGATGGATTATGGCGCACATGTATGGATTATAGGGAGATCAACACGATTACTATTAAATATAAATTTCCCATTCATGTAATTGAAGAATTATTGGATGAATTGCATGGATCAATTTACTTCACCAAGTTGGATCTTTGTTCAAGATATCATCAAATCAGAATGAAGACTGAAGACATTCCAAAAAAAAACATTTAGAAGTCATGAGGATCATTACGAATTTTTGTTCATGCCTTTTGGCCTTACCAATGCATGTTCTACATTTCAAGTTTTGATGAATTCGATTTTCAAACCATTCATTAGAAAATTTGTGTTAGTATTTTTTGATAATATACTAATCTACAACAAGTCTTGGAAGGATCATGTTCAACATGTTTATGGGGTGCTCAAACTATAGGAATTTATAGCGTAAGTTCCTCATATAGAACGCCAAAGGACACCACCCACAAACATATCATAGATCAATACACTACTATTCTTGATGTGGTTAAAGCCCTCAAAGAGGGAAATAGTCCACAGCCTGAGCCAATGTGGCCACTTCAGGAAATTTTTTAATAAAAGAAAGAAAATTTACATAAGCTTCTCTCATGAACGGTCACCCTACAAATGACCCTCCATGCTCTTTAAATAGAGATCATGGACCAATCAAGTGTTAAGTCATGGATCAAGTGTCGGTAATACTGGGGAGAGAATGAACTGTTAGATCACTTCATGTCTAGAACATATCGTGACCGTCGGATTGTAAGTTACAAAAGTACATAGTAAAGAAATACATTTTACCTAACTATACACTAGACCAAGTTATACTTAACTATTTCCTCTCTGTCAGAATATCCTAACATCCCCCCTTAAGAACAACTTGGGATAGGATTGAAGGATGTACAAATATGACACAATAGGAGAAGGAAGGAGGCATTAGATCCTACGCCTCCTTAGTGTCTGTTGGATACTCAAATTGTTTATTGATTAAACAGTCGAGTACCACATTAAATTATCAACCCGGGAAAGTCCTTTTGTTTCAAAGGTGACCTCGTACTATATGCACTTTAATTCCAAAAGCATTAAAACTGTAGTACAAGCAAATCTATTTCCTATCAAACTCTTACTCCGTGTTCCAACAGTCGTAAACTATTGCAGAAATGAAATGAAATTGATGAAAGGTAACAAATCTGCAAAACAAATGATGGCCATTTGTAACAGAGGACCAGGACCCTGTCCTCAGAATAAGGATGTCCAACACCTGCCTCTGTGACCAATCGCCAATACACACCGAAAATCCTAATCACCGGTGACACACTTCTCACAGCGCCAATCGATTAAAGGAACATCGTATCAGCAAAAAGGAAATATTAGAAGCGAGGCTAAACATGTACAGAAATCACACACACACTTAACAGGAAAGGAATGGGTGAATCTTGTGAAGAAGGTGGGCCCTGTCCCTCTCACAAGATTCCCACCTGCACACAGATACTAAGTTAAAATGCTCAGAACAGTGCTTTATTCATCTGCCAAAAAGTTCAATTACAACAGAGGTTCCGACCTTCTGCACTACAATATTCCTATATCACACATACTAGCTTTCAACTGTAAATGTCTCCTCTTTATAGAGGAGACATCTATTACAATAGATTGTCATTATACATTCAATTTAATTCTTCTGTACAAAAATAGGAAATTAATTCCTGTTACAACATGCTGTTACAACAATGTATATCTTTATCGTCCTTTGTTTAATTGGATCCTTCCGCTGTTGCAAAATTGGTAGTCTTCGTCTATCTCCTCGAGGTCCTTGTGCTATCCTTGGTTATTCCGTTGTTGTTGTTGATTTGGTAAATCTCAACCGTTCCTTAAAGCTCTTCATGCTGTTCCTGGTGTTCCCGCATCTGTGACTAAATTGGTTGATCGTGCTTTATCATCATCGGCCAAGTATAGTCTTGCCAGCTTCAAACGGTTACTGTTTCATCTTTTGCAAATTAAGACTTTTCCTGCTTTAGTCAGTTGCTGTTTCTGGTGTTGCAGCAACTGTGAATTATGATTCTGTGGACTTTGAACAATTCCAATCAATTGTCAGCGACTTAGCCAATTTCCAAAGATTAATTGTAAAGATAACATGAATATGTGTTGAATAATTAAACATATAGAAAATGAGGAGAGATACTTCATACCTTGGGATGATGAGGTCAAAAATGATATCAATGGTTTCTATTTATAGGCTAAAAAGGGGAATATCATAACAAAATATGAGGTCAAAAGTAGACAATATGGAGTCCTAACAGTGTCAACTTCCTGAACTCCAACCATAAATCGAAGTTTAGTAAACTTCGCCTTTGTGAGAGCCTTTGTAAAGATGTATGCAACTTGATCATCTGTTGAACAATATTACACTTCAAGAACATGGTCACGAATGAGCTTTTTGATGAAGTGCATGTGTAGTTCAATGTGTTTGCTATGCCGATGTTGGATTGGATCTTTACATAGTTGAATGGCACTTTGATTATCACACCAAAGCGTAGTTGGATGCTATTGCTGAAAGCCAAACTCAGACAGGATCTAACGAATCCACAGGGCTTCCTTACTAGCTTCTATGGCGCCACGACACTTTACTTCTGCTGAAGAAAGAGAAATGGAACTTTGTTTCTTGCAAGCCCATGTAATTGGTCTAAAACCAAGAGTGAAGACATAACCTACAATAGACTTCTGATCATCAGAGTCACCAACCCGATCGGAATCAATGAAACCAACCAATAGAGGAGATGCTTCTGCACTGTAATGAATCCCAAACTGAACTGTACCTCAAACATAACGAAGTATTCTTTAAGCTGTTTTCTAATCACTTTCATGTGGGTTTCGCATAAACCGAGAAATAAGGCCAACAACAAAGGAAAGGTCAGGACGGGTATGGGTCAAATACAAAATATTTCCTACAAGCTGACGGTATTGGGTAGCATCAACTTCAGGGGAAGTACAAGTGACTGAAAGTTCGGCTCTAGATTGAAAGGGGGAAGGGGTTGGCTTACAATCTTCCATGTGAAAGTGGCATAGAAGATCACAAGAATACTTGGATTGGGAAAGGGAAATACCTTCCTTGGATTGCAAGAATTGAAGACCAAGAAAATAATGCAAGTGCCCTAAGCCTGTCATTTCAAACTGCTTTTTAAGCCTGGAATTCACATGGTTTATAAGGTTGAGATCACTACCAGTAAGGATAAGATAATCAACATAAAGAACGAGAATGATAAGAGACCTACCCACTTTCTTGGTGTAGATAGTATTGTCAGAATGACAACTAGAAAATCCAGTATCTAAAAGAAAGCTATCCATTTTTGCATACCATGCCCGAGGGGCTTGCTTGAGACCATAAAGGGATTTCTTAAGCTGACATAAATCCAGGAGGTTGTTCCATATAGATTTCTTCATGCAAGTCCCTATGCAAGAAGGAAGATTTAACATCCATCTCATGGAATTTCCATTTGAAAGAGGCAACAAGCGAAAGAACAAGGCGGATAGAGTTAATTTTGGCAACAGGGGAAAAGGTTTCAGTATTGTCAATGCCTTCAACTTGTGAAAATCCCTTAGGAACAAGACGAGCTTTATGTTTATCAACTTCTCCATCTGGTCCAAACATGGTTCTGTAAACCCATTCACATCTAACAAGTTTTCTTCCCTTTGGAAGAGGAACAAGATCCCATGTATTATTTGCCAATAATGAACGACATTCTTCATTCATAGCTGCGTCCAATTTGGATTACCTAAAGCTTCTAAAAATGTTTCAAAATTATAATTCGTTGAAGCTTATTATTTAATATAAACCCTAATTTTAAAACCCCAATATCAAAAATCTATACTAAAATTCAATATTAAAATTTCAATAATAAAATCCTAATTTTAAAACTCAATATTATAAAACCTAATTACTACTTATATAATTATATAAAATTAATATTAATATTAAATTCTTATTATACAACTAATAATTATAAATATAATTGATATACAATTATCAATATATATTAACCACATTTAATAATATAATTGTACATATAATTAATATACACCTATAGACATACATTTACACATACATTAAGCACATTAATAAAATTTTACTAATTAAAAATCCAGGTAAAAGTTAAGTTATGGATATCCATATTAAATTCGTATTATTCACCTAATAATCCAAAAATCCAAAAAAGAGCTACTTTAGTTTATGGAATGGAAAAGCGGGGTATACTAAGAGATCCCTTATGTCATTCAATACAAAGTGCGATAGTGACGTGTGACATGAGCGTTATATTGACCTTCAATTTTCCTAGTTCACGTAAATGCACGTGAGGTTGGTCATGGGTATGAAGTAAGAGAGTCCAACAAGAATATCCAAGCATTCAAATGGGTATTGTAAGATAAACTGGTGAGAGATGTACCTTATTGTGATTTCAAATTAGGTGGAGGGTGCCCACCATTGGGTCATCTATTTTCAGGTTTTAGATGGTTTACTCTTTCCCTTCACCATGACGATATCCATGATGTGAGCATTCAAAGAATCAAAGAGATGTTGTTCAAAGGGATGAGATTGTTCCGTGGAAGTGTGCTCTAAATTACCCACGGAACGAACTCCATTGTCTCGCATGGTGACAAAAGGAAGGCGTGGGGATTGGTGGATAGATTACGACTTTCATCTTCACTGTTTTGAGAGTGCCTATAAGCAGAATAGAGGGATGATTTTATGCCTCAAAGACAAGTTGAAATTTGTATTTTTGTAAAAGGCATTACTATAAACAATCACGCAGAATTGTATGCTTTTTGGTAAAGAATAAATTTTGATAAAAATATTTTAATATACAAAATAATTATAATTGGGATTTAAAAAATATTATTCAGTGTCTAAACTTAAGCACTAATCTATTAGACATAGAGTTACAACTCATTCACAAAAGGATTATCCTCAACTTGCACATTACTCTAAAATTTAAAGCCTTCCATGTTCTTGTGAGATAAACACAATATTAGATGCACTAGAAAGCCAAGCAACAAAGAGACCCCCTAGAACCTTATGCGTGAGAAGTTCCACTCATTTCCCCCTAATTCCATAAATATTGAATAGTGAAGGGATGACATATGATGATTGTTTGTCATACAAGTTGTTTGGATCAATGGAGAGTGGTATTAGGGGCACGGTGCATGGAGTGATCGTCCACCTCCTTGGAAGCATTAAATACTTTGTTAAGTTGCCTCCCATCAATTTTGTAAACAATATGGAACAATACACTCAGAGTCTTGCCATAGTAGGGGAGTTAATTATGCATGGGAATTATGGAGCCATAAGCACTGCAAGGGAATTTCCACTTTCCATCATGGATACCATTGGGATGATGTGGCTCATACATCTAAGCTCGTCCCATAATTATCTGGTTTGCATGGAATGCTAGTCAAACTAAATTAGGTTTGGCTTAGGGATCCTCTCCTAGATACACCCCTAGTTTAATTATATATGTTGACACTCAATGATGTTACCTGGGAAATTAAAAGAAATTGGTCACTACTCCAATTCATTGGTTAAAATGAGTAGAGGATAGAGGACAAGGAAGTGCACTTGTGCACTGCAAAAGGAATGGAAGCTCATGATGGGAATAATAAAAGACGAGAAATAACATAGGACACAAAGATTTCAGAGCTTCAAGAATAGCTGATTCTTAGTTTTTGCACAAACTAGCTCCTAGTAGCAGTTACATCCATTATGGAGATCAAGGTTAAGCATAGGACATTGATTCAAAAGCAAAACAATGGAATTGATATATTAAAAAGGAAGCTTGAGTAAATGTAGTTGAAATAATTTCGGCCCTCCATGTTAGAACATCCTTTGGCATCTTTAACCAATTCTTCCCACTCACCCTTATGGCAAAATTTGACTTAAACATTCCATCCTCCTTGGATATTTTTTATATAGAGGAAGTGTTGTTTGGTAGCTGCAATGTAGGTAGAAAATTGTTATAAATAACAATTATTGTAAATATGGAAATGTCTTCTATAGAAATATACATACAAACCTCCATAGATTTTTTATTTTTTGAACTAGCTTAAGAAGAATGCTAATAGCAAGCAACCCATCTAAAAATATATGAAAATTTTAGCTCTATTGGCACTTTTTTTTACTCTCGCTATAAGAATACACAAATTTTATTAATATTCTATATCAATCACTATTTAAAAAAAATCTTCTCTACATCAACACATCATCAATTTGTATCTTTATTTTATTTATTTTAACCAAAAAATTTACTTTTACATAATACATTTTCTACCTCTTCATAATCTAATTACTATTTAATATCAACTATTATCGATATTATTGTAACATCTTATTTCATTATAGATTAGATGTCTTATTTCATTATATGTTAAATTTCTTCTTATTTGTATCCATTATATTTACCTTCAACCTCTAGAAAAAGGTTACATCTCATTGCTATACATTATTCCCTATGCATTGTGATCATATTTACTTTTTGTTTTATACTCTATATTTCACATTTCAATTATTTATTTTGCATTTTTCTTTCTCATTTTACTTATTATTTTCTATCATGCATTTCCTATAAATTCATTAGCATGCTTTTAATTATTTTTATTTCATATTTGTGTATATTTTATTTATAATTCTAAAATGCTAAAAGTAAATTTAATTTTACAAAATTTTAATTTTTGTTAACATAAAACTCAAAGGTCATTGTAACAATATAGCTATTAAAAACTCAATATATAACTTATAAAAATTAAAATTGTATTAAAAACTCAATATATAATTTATAAAAATTAAACTTAAATAAAAACAATAACTTCTCATTAACAACAATTTGTACTCAACATCTATACTATATTTACTTATCTTACATGCATCTATACTATATTTACTTATCTTACCTGTATTATTTATTTTGTTCCCCTGTATTATTTATTTTTTTCGTTGTATACGATTTTTTATTTAATATATTTTTTTCATTATCTTATAATTATTATTGATGATGATGATGGTGGTGGTTGTTAACGTCCGCTGAGACCAAACAATGATCTATCGGACCTAAATAAACAAATTATTTATTTTGATTTAAGATTTTATTCCTATGCTCAAAAATCTTGGAGAGAAGCCTCCCGAGCTCACTATAATTTTGACATTGTAAGAGGCTAGAAAGGTCAGTATTGTAACAAAGATTGTGAGACTGAGATCTAATGTGGTTGTTGTTTGGTCAATTTAGTGTTGTCTAAATTGCTATCATAAATTGTCAACCCGGGGCTCGTAAGCTGATGAAGTGAAGTGTACAATATATACTTAAGTAGCCTTTCCTAGTTCTTTTGGTCGTTTTTAGTTTATGTCTAAATTATCTTCCTAATATGATGTGATGAAGTTATAAACAAGTGAGTGAATGTGTGTGTATGTGATGATTTCTAAATGCTTCTTGAATTTCAAAGAGAAAACTTGAACAATGACTTGAAATGGAATTAAAGCATCAAATGAAAGTAAAGCATTAAACAAAAGACTAATGGCACTAGTCCAATACCTTTACTGCTGATAAGAATGAAAATGATATCTACATTAACTTAGCTGAAAGCAAAACACTACTCTAGAAATCCAAAAATTATGTGACAAATCACACTACTTAATTATCCCTTAACATTCTGCCTTTAGCTAAATTGATAATGTGAAAAAGAGTTAGGAGTGAATTAGCAATATGAGTCTAAAACTAAATAAACCAAGCTGCAATTAGATGATGTTTTGGTCCCATAAAAGTTAGTGAATTATGATAAACAGAACCATTAAGAGATTAGCAACTTGACAAAACTTGACAACGTAAACTAAGTAAAGAACTAACTAAGCAAGGAAATCAGAACGAAAGTCAGCAGTTTAGATAAGACAACTTCAGATGCCACTAGTGTTAAAAAGAAGTAAAAGCACACTGTCCCAGGCTCCTAATCAAAGCTGTAAAAACACACTGATCAGTCATGAAAAGTACAGAAATGTAAAGCAGCATAATTCAAAACTGTACATTAATATACAGGATAAATTAAAGAAAAAGAAATCCGGGAAAGTAAATTCAAAGGCTAATGTACAATGGTTGTAGCAGATAGGGGCCCTCCATCCACTTCAACCAATTAAAAGATCAGCTACACAGATAGAAACAGAACTGTCTTCTTGGAATTAAATCAACTCATAACAAAACACAGTGGAGAGCGTAAACGCTTTATAAAAGGGTCTTCAAAACAAAGTTTACAACAACAAAATATTAACTTTCAAAGACAAACTAATCAGCGTGTAGAAACGCTTTATTTATAGCAAGAACATCAACTGTTATGTGTGTAAACTAAGCTAACTAACAGCTAGGAAAAAGACACGTTCAGCAGCACCGTGCACGGATCTAGGGAACGGTCATCATGGTTTAATAAATACGATGTTGGATTCTTGTCCCCTGCAGTCTTCATGGCTGAAGAAGAGGCCAGCTGTGACTTACGTGCTCCAACTGAACACGCAGAGCCGTGCCACCGTTTGCAACCTTGCCGTTTGACCAGAACTACCTCCACGTTGACTAGGGGTGTAGACGGCCAGTTTGGCTGAGTTGACAGCACACGCACCATGTACACAGTCATAAAAACTTGCCCATGTGGCTCTTTTCTCCGGAGGACACCTGGATCATAGCAAACAAGAAAATGGCTGCGGAATCTGGGATCAGTTGCGGAATCAGAGATCGGCTGCGGAAACCTGTAACAGCTGCAGAATTGCAGCACTTTGGACCAAAAATCTAAACCAACAGTCAACCATTAGCACAATTAGCAAATCAAGTTAAAAAGTCCTATAATGCAATGAATTGAACAAGTTGATGAAGGAAATGATGACAAAAGAAGGAAATGAGTAGGAAAAGGCTGTTGGGAGGATGGGTAAATGAGTGCAGGTTTGAGGCCCAACATACCCCCACTGTGAAGGTGTTGCATGTCCTCATGCAACCAAAACTTGTCATGATTTTTCAGTTTATATGCTCAGATGCCTCTGCCAAGACATCCAACCCTCTCCTTTTTATTCTTACTGCCAAATTTATTCTTGGTTTCTTAACCAAACATCTAAACCTAAAGTTAATCAAGGCCCTGCTCAATTTCTTGCATTTCTTCTTCAATTTTCTATTCTTTTTCTGCCAAAGACCCAAGTGAAGCATTGTATTGTCATGGACCATTTTGTCCACTTTGCCTTGTTCTTTCAATGCTTCATTCTCCTGCTTAATGTGCCGGTTCAAGACTTCCAGCTCAAATACCTCTTGTTTTAGAGATTTGACCTGTTCATCATGAGGTACTATAGTGCTTGGACCGGCAGCAGATTGCTCTAAAGTCTCCAAGTAATCATATGCTTTCTGCTGGTCAGGGTCTATGTCAGGTGTTTGTCTTGGTCTAAATTCAAATTCTTGGAAACTGCTTTCTCTTTCTTGCTGGAAGGGACTTTCTTCCCGTGGAGGACTAAACTCAACATCCTGCTGAATTGGAGTCTTTTCAGGTGTGGTTTCTCCCAAGTCAATGAACTGTGACTGCTTCCCTTTGGTCACACTCATTTTTCCCTTCAGCCTACTGCTTCTTCTCACCTGTACATTAGTGCTCTTTTGTTGGGCACTATGTTTCTCTTTCTGTTTTCTCTTCAAGAGGGCAGTGGCTTGAAGTTGAACAAGTCTATCAGCTAGTGTTTGGGATTCTTCTTCAATTGAGGGCTCAGGTGAAGGAAATGACTCTTGCACAATGGTTTTCCCTTTATCCCCCTTTTGTCTTTTAGTTCTGTCCCCCTTTTTCTTTTCTTCTTTGGCAATTTCTTGGGCAGTTTCTTGAGCAGTTTCTTCATCAGTCTCTTGGGCAGTTTCTTCAATCTCTACAGTAGTTTCCTGGGCAGTTTCTTTCCCTCCTCTCCTACTTCTTTTTAGTATCCTAGGAGAGCTTCTAGAGGCTTCAGCTGCCTCTTGAAAATGGTTTCTAACTAGAAACTTCTCCCATGTATCTTTTTTAGTTTTCAATTGCTGCTCAATTAAAATTTTAATAAGCCCATGGTGATACAAGTGGGGTTCAATGTTTCCCACGTGTTTCTGAACAGTGGCACACATCTTCTTTAGACTAGCTAACAAGAAACAAGGTAGATTGATAGCTCGGTCATCCATAAAGTGCATCATGATTCTTGTATGGTATATATACATGACACTGAAACGGCCTTCACATGTTAAATTTTTTTTAACAAGCAGCAGTAATGAAGTCCATTCCTCTTTAATGACACGTACAGGGATTCCTTTAGTGAAAATGGAGGTATCCATACCTGGATTCTTGAGCATTTTTCTCCACTCTTGATCTTCAACTGTTCTGTTTTTGAACCAGCGTTCTCCTTTTTTAGGCAATTCGGTTGCTGTGGCCAGGGTGCTCTCTGTTATGGTGAACTGCAGGTCACCTACCTCCACGGTTTTCTCGTCAAATGACCGGGCAAATGCCTTAGTCACCTCCTTATGGTACCCGTTAAATTTCTGAATAAACTTCAGCCATTCGGCTCTCTGCAGTGCTTCTTTTACCTGTGGGTAACCCTCTAAAAACTTCGAACCCTCCGGTTCTGCTCTTAACAATTTCCCCATTCTCAGTTCTCAGCTTTACTTAAAGCTCTGACAGTGGAATATGGATGCTTGAGGAGAATGTTTTACGGGAAAACAGGGGAATTACGTTTGTACAGAGTAACCGTAAGGTAATAAACAGTATGGTGAAGCACTTGGGGTTTTGAACAGTGAGGTGAGTAAAAACAAAGAGGGATTTACAGTGAACCAAGAGTGGTGTATGAAAGCGAGAATGGAAACAGTGGTATGAGGGTAAAGAACAATGCGGCTATGGGTTTATGCATACGAGTGCAATGGTCAAAATCGTAAGCGTCGGGTAGCTACGCACACTTGGCTGCGGAAATGATAATATTTAGAGCCGTGGTACACTAGTATACGTCACTGAGGTATGAATAGTTAATGGAAGAGCAGCTCATATCAAGTTCAAATCAATAGGGCTTAGGAAACCGTTAGGAGGGTGATGAGGTGGATTAGGCGTGATCGTGGACGAGGAGTGGGATAATCTTGTCAATCATTACATTAAGTGACTCCTACCACGATTTGAAAACCATGCAAAAATGATATTAAATTGTTGATTAAAAATTTTGGAACATACCTTTATATATTTGCATTTGATCCCTTTGTTGATTATGGTGGCTAACTTTTGATTGCTTTCTGACCTTGCAGGTGCTATGTATCTTTGCTGCTCTTTGACTGTAATTTTTTTTTTTTTCTTTTTGAAACAGAATTGCTTTGATTGCAGAGACAGAGTGTATGGCTGCGGAAACTCGGTATGAGCTGCAGAATCTGCAACAACACTTTTCTGCCTGCACAAAGATGATTAGAACAACTTTATCTGAATGGAATAGTCCTGAGAGGGACTTTATTGGTGGAAATGAGATGGAATGAATGAAGTGAAAGATGAATGAAGTGGAATGAAGTGAAATGGAATATGGAGTGAAGTGGAATGGAATGAAGATGGAATGATGGTGGAAAGAGAGATTTTTTTTTTGGAAAATATAAAGTGTGAGGTGACCTTGATTTTCACCTTATATTTTCTGCATAAGACTGCCAATCGAAGATTGGTTTTCAGGCTTATACACATTTTTTTTTTTTTTTCTTTTCTTTTTTTTAATTCAGAAAGAAACAAAGATTAGGCTGATGGAGGAGAAGAGTTCTTCTCCACTAGCCTCATTTCAGAATTTTCTTGAAATACTTTGACAAAGTCCTCTTTTGAGAGTGGCTTATGATAGATCTTCAAGCGGTGGCCATTCACAATAAGAGGAGTTTGGAACTCATCAGTAGTCTTAATTCGGACTGCTCCATTACTAAAGACTTCATCAATCTCATATGGCCCAAGCCAATGAGTTTGAAATTTCCCTTTGAAGTCTTTAAACTTTGAATCAAATAGTAGCGCCCAATCTCCTTTTTGAAACTTCTTCTCTTTGATAAATCGATCATGCCATTTGGTCCTTTGGTGCTGAACTAGATCGGTCCTCAGAATTGCATCTTGTCTTATTTCATCTAGCTCATTTAGCTGGTCCATTTTGTGCTTTTGGGCTTCTGATAGACTCATCCCCAACTGAACTGCCATTTTGAAGGTCTTGATTTGAAACTCAATGGGGAGCAAGACTTCTTTCCCATAAACAAGTTCATAGGGAGAATGTCCTGTTGTGTTCCTCCATGTAGTTCTATAGGCCCACAAGGCTTCAGGAAGCCTCTCTACCCAATCTCATCTGCGGAGATGAACAGTCTTGGTGATGATACTCTCAAGAACTTTATTTGTAGATTCCACTTGGCAATTTTCTTGCGGATGGTATGGAGTAGACTTTCTATGCTTGATTTTGTATTCCTCCATCAACTTTTCCATCAATTTAGATGTAAATTGACTTCCCTGATCTATCACAATTTCTCTTGGGACACCAAAACGAGTAAATATATCCTAAAAAAGAAATTGAACAACTGAATTTTTAGTGGCAGAAGGCAATGCCTTGGCTTCTACCCACTTAGTAACATAATTAGTTCAAACCAATATATACTTTTTCTATTTGGATGGTGGATTAATAGGTCCAACGAAATCTAGAGCCCATTTCTCAAAGGGTTCGATGAGTACCTATGGCTGTAGAGGCATTTCATTTGAAGGAGTTGGTCTCCCAACTCTTTGACAATTGTCACACCTTCTAACATATTGTTTTGCATCCTTGAAGAGAGAGGGCCACTAATATCCTAAAGAAAGGATTTTATAGGCCGTCCTCTTGTCAGCAAAGTGTCTGCCGCATGGTTCATCATGACATGCCTTAAGAATGTCAGGCATTTCATCTTCCCGCGAACATCTTCTGATCACACAATCTAGCCCTGTTTTGAACAATTCATTAGAAATCCAAGAATACTTTGAGCTCTCCTGAATTATTTTCCTTTCCTCATTAGGAAATAAGTGTGGAGGCAGCTTCCCTGTAACCAAATAGTTAGCAATATCTGCATACCAAGGAGTTTTAGTAGTTATTGCAAACAGATATTCATCTGGAAACTTATCCTCTACTGGAGAATCTTCATTAGTATTTTGAATTCTAGACAAGAAATCAGCTACTGTATTTTGTTTTCCTGGTCTATCTAACACAGTAATGTTGAATTCTTGTAAAAGTAAAATCCATCTTGTGACTCTGCCATTGGTAACAGGTTTATTCATGAGATATCTAATGGCAGAATGATCAGTATGGACAAAAGTTTCATAGCCTGTTATGTAGTGTCTAAACTTGTTGATTGCATGAACAACGCCTAAGAACTCTTTCTCAGTCACAGTATAATTTAACTCAGTGGGAGTCAAATTTTTACTGGTGTAATAAATGGCATAAGGAATTGAATCCTTTTGACCCAACACAGCTCCTAGAGCTGTATCTGAAGCATCTATTGAAATGTGAAAAGGGAGTTTCCAATTTGGTCCCCTCAAAATGGGTGCTTCAGATATTCTAGTTTTTAAAGCTTCAAATGCAGATTGACAGTCAGAATCCCATTTGAATTCATAGTCCTTGGTAAGTAATTTAAAGAGAGGATATGCTATTTTGGTGAAGTTTTCAATGAATCTTCTATAATAACTAGTAAACCCAAGAAAACTTCTAACATCTTTTTGACAATTTGGAATCGGTAGCTTGGAGATGACTTCAACTTTTGATTTATCAACCTTAATTCCATCTCCTAAAATATGGTGTCCCAAAACAATCCCTTCAGTAAACATCATAAAACATTTCTCATGACTTAATGAAAGGTTAGTCTCTTTACACCTAATAACAAATTTTTCCAAATTTTCTAATGCCTCTTCAAATGAATCACCATAAACTGTAAAATCATCCATATAAACCTCCACACAATCATGAATTAGATCAGAAAAGATTCCTAGTACTGCCCTTTGGAATGTTGCAGGTGCATTACATAATCCAAAAGGGAGTACTCAGTAGGCGAAAGTTCCCCATGGACAAGTAAATGTGGTCTTGTCTTGATCTTCAGGTGCTACCTGAATCTAATTGTAACCACTAAAACCATCCAAAAATGAGAAATACTTTTTGTCTGCGAGAGTATCTAAGAATTGATCAATAAAGGGTAAAGGAAAGTGATCCTTCAAGGCCGCTTTGTTCAATTCTCTGTAATCAATGCAAACTCTCCATTTACCATTCTTTTTGGGTACTATAACCAAAGGGGAAACCCACCGGCTATCTGAAATAGGGTAGATGAAGTTTACATTAAGTAACTTTTGGAGTTCCTCTTTTACTATCTCCCTAAGATTTGGATTCATCCTTCTTTGAGGTTGTGTGATTGGTCTACTATTTTCCTCAATGTAGATGTGATGAATTCAAGTCTTAGGATCAATACCTTTCATATCGGTATACTCTCATGCAAATGCAGTAGAATGTCTTTGCATGATTTTGGTTAGCTCCTCCTGTTGTGATTTTTCCAAATTTCTGTTGATATTTAATGTTTTTCCTGGAAAGATCTCAATGGCAAAACTACCAAACTCTTCCATAGAGAAAAGAGACATTTGTCTAGATGATAGACACTCTATGTCAGAATCCAACTGAAATTGTGTGGAGTCATATTCTGAAGATATTTGAAAGTTTTCTAATGTATTCAAAATTTGACTATCTTCACTGATCTTAGAAATAGTAAAGACAGGCTGTATAGTATCTTCATCATCAATCCATTCATTATCTCCTATTTCTGTAATTGCTTTTGCTGGATGATACAGATTGAACTTCTTTGTCGAATTACCATCAGAAATGTACATATCCCCAGACCTGGAACTGATAAAAGCATCAGTTGTGGCTAGCCAAGGTCTTCCTAAGATGAGAGGATGTCCACCTAAATTACTCTTGGGAGTTAAAATCATGAAATCTAATGGATATTCCCAAGAGTCTAAGGAGAC
>APFE030381562.1:219616-248320 GCA_000404065.3 Pinus taeda | reverse complement strand
ACAATAGAATCCCTTCCTCTAGCAGAAGACTTTAGCTTCTTGCCAGTTTTGGAAGGGTTCCGAGAACTGCACTAAGCGTTCTAGTATTGGTGGCTATCCTTAAACCACCGCCCTTTCTTTACCAACATTTCACAGAGCACATTCAGCCTAGTGCTGCGATGCATTATTGCACATTTTGTATTACAGCTCTTTTCTTGGACTCATACATAAACCTTCGGATTAAGGGGGGGGATGTTGGACACCTAATCCTAAAGGGTTAGCGTGGAAGCCGAATGGACAAAGCAGTCCAAAGGACCTTGGGATGTGAATCCCAACGGTCACCAAATGTACTATAAATGTATATCAGATTGTTAATAAAAAATGTACCGCATGCTTTATCTTTCACATTTGTTCTCGCTCCCCATGTGTGTTTAACAAAGTCACCTAATTGTAAGATAAACTGCTGAGAGATGTACCTTATTGTGATTTCAAATTAGGTGGAGGGTGCCCACCATTGGGTCATCTATTTTCAGGTTGGAATTGGAGAGCAATCTTTTCCTTTAATGTAAATTGCAAATTTTTTTATTATGATGAATTGTCTCATTAAATATCTATCTTCGTTATTATCGATTAAGTTTTCGTTAAATTATAAAACTCAGCAAGGAAATCATCAAAATCATTATTTCAATCAATTTAATAACATGAAATCTAACCTGATTAACCCTTCCTAGTAAGGAATATACCCATTCAATCAAAGTAGTTCAAATAATATTACTTTTAATCATCCATTAACAATTAAATTATTTTAAATTAGAATTAATTTTATATAATTATAGTTATTTTTTTTTTAAAAATAATTATTAAATTGTATGATATTAAAGGTTTGTTTTTATAATTCAATATTAGCTAAAAGTGTAATCCATTTTAGGTTTAATCACGAATTATATGTTCCTTTTTCTTAATCTAGAACTATAAAAAAGATATATTCTAAATAAACAAGTAAGTTTACTAAAATGAAAAAACGAAAAAAGTATATATAATAATTAATTTTAAATTAATGGTATTTTTATTATTTTTTTGGATTTTTTTGTTAAATGTGATGGGAGACAATAGGGTGGTGGGCTTCTTCATTATCTCCAATGTCACATTTAATCGACATTGTGATTAAGGGCAAATATTAGTACTAGCAATTGCGACACATGTTGCAAAGGAAACACACTAAGGCAATAGTATAAGGAAAAGTACTGTTGATGAAAGAAGATGTGATATATAATGCAATTTCATTGAATATCTAAATTATTACGTAGTCTACTCCAACCTCTCATTCTCAACCAACTTACCAATAGATTAGTCCTAATATAACTTGATAGTTCTAACACTCTGACTTTTTGTTTCAATCTTGAGATGAAGTGTGGCGATCATCCCATATAATGCGCGTTAAGCTGGTTGCAACAAATTGACAGAACAAATGAAACCCATCTAAGTGGAGTGAAAGCTATTTGAATGTTATCCAAATAAATGGAAACCCACTTCAATTAAGTTAAAACAAATGACATTGATTTCGATCAAACAAATCGGATTTTTAGTGCAATCCAAAGAAATGAAGGAATATCGTTGAAGTTACCTCTCTTATTGTGAATCACATTAGGCATGAATCCTTTATAGTAATGGGTTTTCTGAGCTCTTTGGCTTGGATCCTCTTTCTGCATAGTCCCACAATAAGACTATTCTTCTTAATTTTCCAAGCCATCACAAAAATAGTCAAAAGGCAAGCAGATCAACACCCATTATAAGCATGATTGAGTTCAACCTTGCTGTTAGGTATTTGTCTATTGCAATTAGGTGTTGAGCATTTGAAAACATATTTTGAGCTACAACTATCTCAATAAACTAATAAATTCTCGTAAAAGGTTTTTTGGTAATGTATAATGATGCTAAAGAATTCTCACTATAACAACCATGGTAAAAAATCCATGTAAAAATTAATAAAGGTAAAATAAGACCATGGTCATGGGACACATATTTTAAGCTGAATGTTGGGTAGAAACATAGTGATGGGGATCACTTGTGATTAATTAATGGCTATGGAAATTGGCAAGGATTTGGAAAGGCATATGGAATTTATTTATGAAAATAATGGAAATTAGGAGAAAATGAAGTTGAGAGGTCACAGGTTGCATGTGAGGAGGAAAATGAAGGAAAATAATGGGAAATTGATGAAAATAGAGGCCTCATTAATAAAAAGGATTCTAAGGATCAGTGCATGGCTTTTGGTTAGTTTAGTTTTGGAGCTCTAATTTTTTTCTCTCTCACACACACTCTTGGACACTAAGAGTTGTCTTGGAGCACACTTGGAGGAGTGTGGCATACTTGGGATTTGGATCAAGAAGGCAAAGGAAAAGAAAGAAAGCACAAGAGGACCTCAGGATCAGTAGCTACAACATATTTTTCTTGCATGTAATGATTTGCATGTATGATTTCCTTGCTAGTTTTGGCATGCATGGCATATGCATGTGGTTATTTGGTTATGATATATCATTGGCATGGAGGTTTTCCTGTATTGACAATGGTTTTTCCTAGCCTTGCCATTTCCTAGATAGTCGTGGTGTTGTGTGTTTTACATTTGTTTTTTGGTTGGTCTTCTTGTGTCTTTGGTTGTGGGTTGAGTTACTAGTTCTTGGAAGCCTTGGTTGGATAAACACTCTGGAATCCCTATAACAACTTGGATTGAGTTACTAGTCCTGGAAGCCTTGGTTGGAAAAAGGCTCTGGAAGCCCTTAGTGGGTTGAGTTACTAGTCTTGGAAGCCCTGGTTGGACAAACACTCTGGAAGCCCGATGATAGTTGTGGGTTGAGTTACTAGTCCTGGAAGCCCTGGTTGGAACAAACGCTCTTGATCCATGGACAACTTGGGTAGAGACCAATCTGGTGATGTCTAGCGATGTCGACCATGAGGTGGAATCGCTAGCTGAGGATTGAGGTGGTTTGGCCTGTGAAAGCCCTGTCTGGTTTTGATTGATTTGTTTTATGAGATCCTGTTAGCATTCTGTAATTCCTCCAAGCTGAGGAGAGGAACCCATAGGTAACCACAAAAAACTTTGGGCTAGAAATTGGTCTTTCCTAGCTGGAGTGGGATCCCTCACTCTAAAATATAAAAGACTTTAAAGCATAGATTTACAATAGAGACCAATTCTGACAAAGGAATTTTGAAAGTATTTGGTTGAAGTGTGAATGGCTACATAGGTAATAACATATGATCAATTTAGCCTTTTACTCATTTACTTATGCAAGTACACTGACAACTATTACAAGGGCTTGTAAGCATGACTATTGGATACAATGATAGGTTGTAGTATAGATGAGATAAACCGAAACAAAACAAATTCTTCCTCTGTAATAAGAAAATGTTGTTTATATAGGAGAAAGAGAAATTGAACATAGAGGATAACATGCATGAGTATATATCATTTCATTTGAGATTGAAATGTGAAGACGATTGAAAAAAGGAAGTTAAACTAAATTTTGAATCAGCTGACATCAAATACTCAAAAACAAAGAGAGGAAATACAATAATTGAACAATAAACAGAAGAAATCCCATGTACCATACCGTAAGAATCCTTGGATAGTGAAATCGATAACCCTTAATATATAAGAAACATGCACCATGGATTGATCACACGAGCACGAATCACAGAAAATTAACACTAACACATTGCTCAACCATCAACAACCTGTTTTGTATGCATTCTTCAGTTTAAATAGAAATACAATAGCCAATCCATAATGTTTATATGCATCGCATCTTTGATCCAATAGAGGATCAAATCAAAGTAAGATTAGGAAACCGTTTTGTTGTTTCAAGTATTTTTCTTCTAAATAAAAAAAAAAACATAAAGCATTCTTATCTTAAGAAAAACATTAAATCACAGGAAAACCACTTGTATTCAAATCTTTATCTTCTTGTAATGAAAATGACAAAAAATCACAAAAGTTGATTGTTGACTGTATAGTGCCTGTGTAGCAAATTTTCAACGGACCATATCTCCAAAACAATAATACCTGTGTAAAAACGAAAGGAGATTATTGTATAGTATAGTTTTGTAAAGATAAACCTCTCTTAGGTTTTCTAAATTCTTCCACAGCTTCCTAAAAAATGCTCTAGAAAACCATGACTAAAACAGAGTATTTGTGTAGTCCAAAAAATAAGATTTGAATATGCAATCAAATCTCTCGATTCATGACACCTATGCAAACTCTAGAAGATGTTATTGTTATTTTCCCTATCCTTGAGAAAAACCTCTTTCATTTTCCAAAAAATATCCTTCATGTTGTCGAAAACTATTCTTCAAAATGGTGACTAAAACTGAGTGTTTTTGCAACAAATTCCCACAGTGATGAATATAAGGGAGTGGTAGTGGTGTCATGGGGATAGGTTTAGAAAAAAGGAAGGGAAATAAAATGTAAATGATATGTGAAAAGTGGATAGGATGTATATGATATATGAAGGTATGTATAAAGGGAAATAGGGAAATATGGTAGGGAATAGGGAAACGTGGGGTAGATAGGAATAGGGGATAAGAATTTAAAACACATTTAATGACCAGACCTCATGACCATCAAAAATTTAGATTGACACAACTTCATTTTGGATAGTTCTAATCGATGAACAACTTATACATAACCCCTTTTGACTTAACTATATAAACATGCGTGACCTCATGAATCCCATTGGCTTGAAACTCTTTTATGATTTGGATGAATTCTTTATGGAATGAATTAAAGGATGTCAGACAATAAGTTTGAGGCTATGATAGCAGCAGTGGTCATAGGCTCAACTTATTCAAAAACTGAAAATTAAAGGACATGGAAGATACATCTGACAATAAGACTAATGACCCTAACAGATCCCACATTCATTCTTGGAATATGGCATGGGGGTGATTTCCTGAAAGAAATATTTGGTTCAGCCTAGTCTATGGTCTGGTGGTTCGTGAAAGTTCCATAACTGGTCGGCTTGTGCAATCATCAATAAGAGCTCCTTCTCACTGGTATTTTATGGGTAAATATACTTGTTTATATGTGGATTATATGGTTGTTATATCCTTGATATTTTGGTTGGTTATATGTTGATTATGAGTGAGTTTTATGACAATGAAAATGTATGCCTCTTTAACATCCCACCTTACCAACCATCAATATTATAGAGAAATATTGAACTCTAAACTCAAAATGGGATATATTTTTTTTTCCAAATCCCAAGACAAGCCCAAAGCCAATATTTCACTCAAACCCCAAAGCAAAACTACCAAACGACAACCATGACTTGATCCTCAAGCTTAAAAACCATATTTAAAATAAAGAGTCTTTAGTGGGATGAATAAATATCAAACTTTATGAGCCGCAATTTCCAACAAGCTAATTGTTACTTCTGTTGTACTAATTTGATTTTACTTTAAATAACATGCTTATGAATACTTTACTTAAAAGGAGAATCCAACTTCTATAGAAGTGGTATCCAATATTTATAATTTCATATGTAAGTTGACACTACAATAACTCACTTACGCAAATTTGACTTTATTGGTATGAATTTTAACTCAATGGGATTTCCACACATATTCATTGAGACATTCAAGAAATGAGAAATCCTAATTTCACTTAGGAATTTTTTTTTATAGACAATTCATAAATTTAAATAGCTACAACCATTGAATCATTATGACGAACAATTTGCAAGCATACAATATACAACCATTGAGACATTTTTTCAAACACTTGGCGGCCATCATGTCTTAAGACAATTTTGACATCTATTAGCAACATGAATATAACATTCTTAATCAACCTATTTAACTCATAAAATTCATAAATTAAAACTTCAAATATTGGCATATTAAAACAGAAATTAAATCATCTTAATCCTTCACCAAAAACTCGAGAACAAACACACACAGCTTGCAGCAGTAATACGCAAAATCATCCAGATTTAAGATATGGGTTCGGAAAAGTGTTTTTTTGGAATCAAATGGGGAGTTACAGGCTCTTATGGAATGGATACCCCTTGATGTTCTTTTGACTCCTGGAATCTCATTTACAAATTTTGTCTAACAGATGGCATGCAAGCATGAATCTACAACCATGCATAACAAATAGTCACAAAGAATTAATCTATAATTACTTATGTATTTTCTAAATCATTTTCCAAACCATTTCCTATACTGTAAGTGAATTGAAGGGCTTTGAGATTCATGAAGCTTATTTTCACTCAATCATTCCTACAAACACATGGAAAGCATCATGAGATATTGTAATACATATAAAGAGATACTCCAAAATGAGAGTTAAACAATGATGATTATTTCAATGCATTATGTATGCTTACTTGTTATCTACATTTGCAAATATTGCATGCACATAATGACTTAAATTACCTCAATTATTTTCATTGAAACTCTTGGCTTGGATTATTTCTGCATTTTTATTTTAAGGGTTGATCCAATGATTCCTCTAGGTATAGTTTGGATATGTGTCTAATTCCTTACTTCTCCCATAGCATGCAAGTTAGTATTTATTCATGCATAATGATTTACATATATAGTAAAAATAATTGCATTTCCCATTCACGGATTTTGCCAAACATTTGCAACATATCCTGAAACCATTTCTAAAACATGTCTCTAATTACGTATTTCAATTAAAATTAAACAAAAAATAACCCATGAAACTCTCGCCCAAGTCCTTTGGAGTTTCTTTATTGCAATTATCTTCAACAATATTTGGTTTTCCTTTCTCAAATGTTATCATACCGGTTAGTACCTGTTGTATTGTTCAACAACCCCCCCATTTATTATATAAATAATTAGTATTATATTAATAAATGGGGACCCTTTAAAAAAATTCAAAAAACTTAGCAAATAAAAGCTTTCCTTTTGAAACCATTCCGAATAAAACCTTAGACAAACTTAAGATATTAATCCAAGTCACTTTATGACTAGGCATTCTCGTTTTATCGCAAATCGCGTGATCAAAAGTAACAAAGGTTGAGTCATGAGTTGGAGTCTGCGAAACACGATAAAATCCCCCCACCCACCTTAAAAGACCTAAGGAAGCATTGAACTTTTTATAAAACTTAAGGCTTAGGATATTCCTTATAAAATAAAGTATTGATCGCAATCGCATCACAACTTTTATAAGGGTGTAAACATGCAAACCATAAGAAACTACGAATTGCAATGTGGTCCGAACTCAATGAAATAATAAAATTGTTATAAACATCAATCGGGTCCAACATATCATGAATATCTGTTGTAATGGAATAATCCTCCGCATAAAGGAAACACGCTCGAAAAATTAAAAGGTATGCCTCTCATCGTAAATCGCAAAATACCAAAGAAACTTTAAATTGGTCTAGTCACGATCACCGATATTTCCATTTCAGATATCGCGATATTGCGATTCATCACAATCGCATGATCGGAATTGCAGATAACATACACCAATTTGAAATATCATTTAGAAATTTGCAATACGATGTTTTGATGAGTCATAAAGGAAAGCACACATAGGCCTTAATGAGTAATTAATAAATTTTAATTGCATTTACTCTTTTAACGGCTCGAGAAGATTTATATATTTTTTACCCGTATTTGAAATAAAAGCTTCATCCTTACATTCTTTCAGAATTTACTATGTGATGAATAATGAGTAATGTTGGGACGAATGACGCCTACTTCCAAAAGTTCCTTGATTATTTTTTCTATTTCATTCTTTTGGGTGAACGGATATCTATATGGGTGCACATTTGGTGGTTGGGCCCCTGGGACCAAAGTGATGCTATGATCATGTTCCCCTCTCGACGAGGGTGGAAGCTCATGAGGCTTGTCAAAGACTGGCAGATGGTTATTTAAAATCTGTTGCATCTCAGGATGAATCAGAAGAGAATTGGGTTTGAAGGCTTGGATGGCATTAAATTGAGCTATAACTCCATGATGGCCCTTTTTTAACAATTTTTCCATCCTATGTGAGCTGATGATAGAGGGAGCTCCCGCCTGGAGTCCGCAGAGGGTTTGTGTGTGGTTGTTATGCTTAAAGCTCATATATAACTCCTTGAAATCCATTGTGATTGGCCAAGTGTACGAAGCCATTCAGTACCGAGGACAATGTCACACCCTCCCATGTGTATGGAAAACATGTGGGTCTTCAACTGATAATCCCCCATTTTAAGTTTGACATTTTCACAGTGGCCGTCACATTTCATTGTTCCCCCATCCGCAATTTGGACTTGGAAGTTAGAAACTACTTGTACAAAACAATGCACTGCTTCCGCAACTCTTTGATGGATAAAATTATGTGTACTTCCACTATCAATGAAGACTACTACTGGGCGATGCTTATAAAACCTCTGATTTTGAGATTTTGAGGCAAAGAAATCACTGCCAAAGCATGCAGCGAAATAACTGGTTCTTTAGGGACATTGTCCTTCTAGTTGTCCTCTTCTTCCTCCTCGGGTTCCTCAAGTGGTGGGGCTTCCTCCGATGAGCTATGATCAGTAGCATCAATTTGAAAAAATTTGGGTTCCTTGCATTTATGACCTGGGGAGTATTTTTCATCACAGTAGCAACATAATCCCTGCTTTCTTCTTTCTGCCATTTCTGCAGGTGACACCTTTTGAACCTTAAGTGTTTGGGTAGTGTTGTGAGCTTGTGGGGGGCGACCCTTGGTGGTGAAATTTGGGCGAGTGGATTGGGCCGCTAACGCACGTTCAACTTCACGATCTACCTTGCAAGCCTCCAACCATGTGGGAGGGTGGTGCAGTCGGACGTGAGCTTGTATGGCCTCTTTAAGACCACTGATAAAACATTCTGTGTAGAACTCATCTTGTAGACCTAAAGTGCGGAATGCTAAGGCTTCAAAGGCTGTAATATATTCATCCACTGTTCCAGTTTGTCTGAGATTAGTGAGACAACCCAAAAAAGCAGAGTCATGGTCAAAGCGATCCATAAGATATTTTTTGAATGTGTCCTAAGTGAAGGGCCTTCCATACCAACGTTGATGCCATTGCCACCATTTCCATCTTTCATTGTCCAAGTACATGCTCCCTACCATAAGTTGAGTGGCATTATCCAAGATGTAATTCAGATTGAAATATTGCTCCATGTGTGCTATCCATGCTGCTGGGTGACAGCCATCAAATTTATGCATATCCAGCTTGGGTGGTTAGCGAACGAGATTGTTGGTGGGTGCCCCAGAGGTGAAGAGAGTGGCTAGACTCACCCTCACTGTGTTCATTGCCAATATATGCCTCCTCGCAGGCTTCTGCCTTGCCCATAGAGAGTGTTGCAGTTATTTTCGCCAGCTGGTCTTGGATGTCTTTCAAGGATGTTTCAAGTTTGTCGATCTTCTCATTGGCCATAGCTTGAGCTCTAGTTTCTACCATGCACGAACCCGATGTACTTGAAATTTGGGACCGCCTGATTTTTTTTTTTTTGGCACTAACAATTGAATGGTACCACCTTCCTCAGCTCATCCCCCTAATTCTTATGGGCTAAGTCCCTTGCTTAGGAATACTGCAGTAGATGAATCCTTGAAATGTCAATGCTGCCAAACACAACTACTCAAATCTGGATGGTGGATCTGGTGGATCTGAGAGATCTGAATGGATGATCGGATAGCTCTGAACGGCAGAACAGATTGTTGTTGTTGCTGTAAAACTCCACTTGCGAGATCTGATCTGGCAGAGATTATGCGTGATCCAGAGATAGAAAAGGGAACTATGGTCTCGAGGAGTGTTAGGTCCTACAGATCGCAATATACATAAGGGTTTGACAGTATTACTTGACCCAATTTTTCAGGGCACTAACCAAGGAGGATCAACCATACTCTTAGCCATACAACCCGACTACCCTATCGTATGGGCAAGTAATCTCTCCGAGTGCTGTTCTCGGTGTACTATAGCAGCAAGACGACCGACGGTTTATTTATGGCGAGGTTTCAAGGGAGCTAGGGGGCTTCCGATATACCCAAAGGGTTCTTGGAAGACAGTCTGTGCGCGGTTCTGTCTAATGCACTACTACTCGAAGGGGTACCCACAGGGGTTACAAGGGAGTCCAACAAGTGTGACCACCTCTTGTATTTCCTGCGTGCATGCCTCCCCAAATCCGCAGGTTTATGCACTCAACGACAGATCCCGTGGTTTAAAGACACCGAAACACGTCTCTAGCCAAAAACATTTTGCTAAAAAATGGAGATCCCACTGGCCTTGGAAAGCGCTCTGATACCACTTTTTATTCTCTGAACCTGCAAGATGATACAAGAATACCAAATATGCGAAGAAATATACCCAAAACATAGAACAGTGAGAAATAACAACAAGTATTTTATTATTTAGAAAGCAATGTTCACTTGCCTCTTCGAGGGGGCAACCTCCAATAGAGCAGAGCTCAATTACAAAATAAGACATGATGCTCCTTGTAGGGAGTCTCTATCATTTATATATGACTCATACATGCAATACCATGGAGCAATACCATGGTTCTTATTAATACCATCTATCTAATACCATGGTCAATTTGCAACTAACTATGGTCCCGTCATTAAATGTAGGTTAACCACTTACAATTATTAATATGGGATTTATTGACTCTTTACTTAACTATAACTATGACTCGATCCTACTACATAAATAAGGGGGTTAGGGTGGGACCTTAACATCATAGCATAGCTCTGCGCCAAAGAGGGTCGCGCGATCTAGGTGATGAATGAGCAAAAGATCAACATTGAACAGCGCAGCCTGTAGCATGACAATCTGGTGTCACAGAACCAGCAGATTGTGAAGACAGTTGATGAAGCATGCTGGTGAGTCTCAGAGTTGTCCATCGATCTAGACATACCAACAGAGATGTGGATCTACTGTCTGGCAAGTGGATTCTAAAGCGCGCACAAGGAAACAACGTGAGTGCAGCTAGAGATGAACCTCTAGATTGCTAAGCTACGGCTGAAGGCGCAACCTTCCACTTCTTTGGAAGTTAGAGAGCAGTGTAGGTTTTAACCCCATACAAAAATTACGTGCATACGAATTCTAAAACACAGAAAATAAGCAATGTGAGAGCATAACACATAAAACACATATACACTGATATTTTCCCTTGGATCCCAAAACTAGGGCTACCAGCTTGATTTTTCATTATTTTCCTTTCAATGTTATAATACATATTTATACATGCCGAAGCATCCAATACCATAGATCGAAAAACCATCGTGTCCAATACCATGGACCGAAAACCATTGCGTCCAAAAAAACATGTGCAAAAATCATGCACAAAACCATAGGTGGGTCCGCCCAACCTAACATAGTGTCCAAAACTAAAATTTTCCGGGGCGCTGCCCCGAACCCCATAAAGTGGGGTTATGGGTACACCTCAAACTCCCTATGACCACCCCCACCCGCTAGACAATAGGCACAACAAAGGGGGGGCTCTGCCCCCCTCTAACCCCCCGGTTAACTACATGGGCTAGTTGTGGAAAGAATATAACACAACCCAACATTCTCCCACTCGTTGTTTCTTTCCATAGGGGACCACAAGAGAGCTTAGTCATTTATCCAACCTTGTAATGCCCATTGTTTCTCTACACCAAGAGAACTTCTCAGAGCTCACAGATTTTGTCAATGCATCTGCATGTTCTTCAAAGTGTCTACCTTTACCAGCAACACCTTTTTGTCTTCTATCATATCCATCACAAAGTGATACTGAACATCAATGTGCTTTGTCTTTGAATGATATGCATGGTTCTTTGCCAAGAAAATTGTACTTTGGCTGTCACAGTCTATCCTTATAGCTCCCTGTATTAACCCCATACTTGAACACAATCTCTGCAACCAAGTTGCTTCCTTGCTTGCATGAGTGGCTGCCATGTATTCTGCCTCTGTAGTTGATAGTGCCACTACAGATTGTTTCTTACTCATCCAACTAACTGCACCTCCAAATAGGTTAAACACATACCCACTTGTAGATCTTCTTTGATCCACACCTTCGGCCTAGTTTGCATCAACAAAGGCATGAATATCCAACACCCTATCCAATCCTAGTCTTCCTTGGTAGCAAAAACCATAATCACTAGTGCCACACAAATACCTGAAAACTCGCTTCACTGCTGTCCAATGCTCCTTCCCTGGTTTTGACATAAACCTGCTCAATACTCATTGTATGTGCAATGTCTGGTGTAGTACAGACCATTGCATACATCAAGCTATCGACTGCACTTGCATATGCAACACGGGACATGTCCTCTTCCTCTTCTTGTGTCTTGAGACACTATTCAACAGATAACCTCACATCTACAGGAATAGGAACCTTCACCGGTTTACTATCCTGCATATTAAACCTTTGTAATATTGTCTCGACATACTTCCTCTGGTTTAACCAGAGCTTCCTCTTTTCCCGATCTTTTTTAGTTTCCATGCCCAAAATACAGTTTGCAGCACCAAGATCTTTCATGTCAAATTTGGAGGACAATTGGGTCTTCAAATCCTAGATAACTTCTTTGTCATTTCCAACCAACAACATATCATCCACATACAAGACCAGATAAATAAAACGGTAACCAATTAATTTAAAATACACACAATGATCTGCTTTGCTTTTGGTGAAGCCATGTCCCCATATAAATATATCAAATTTCTAATACCACATTCTTGGTGACTGTTTTAACCCATACAGAGACTTCTTTAACTTGCATACCAGCTCTTTCTTACCCTTCGCCGCAAAGCCTTTAGGTTGCTTCATGTATATTTCCTCTTCCAGATCCCGTGAAGAAATATTGTCTTCACATCCATCTGTTCTACCTCAAAATCAAATCATCAGCAACAGATAAAAGTAATCTAATAGAAGTTACCTTGGCAACAGGAGAAAAATATCACCAAAATCAATTCCCGGCACCTGGGAATAACCTTTTGCTATCAACTAGGCTTTGTATTTCTCCACCTTTCCTTCTACATTTGTCTTCCTCTTGAACACCCATTTGCTGCCAATTGGTTTCCTTCTAGCCAGTAACTCCACCAGATCCCAAGCCTCATTTTTGTGCAAAGATGCCATTTCATCAACCATGGCCTCTTTCCAGATTTTTTCATCCTCTGAATCTACTTCTTCCTTCACAGTTCTGGGATCATCATCAGTAATAGATAAAGCAAAATTTGAACAGAAAGCAGATGGACTACACCTTTCTGGCTACCTTCTTTCTCGAACTGATCTTCTTACACCCAAAGTTTGTGGCTCTTCATCTTTTGATTCCTCCTTTGATACCAAATGTAGGTTTTAACCTCGTACATAAATTACATGCATACGAATTCTAAAACACAAAAAATAAACAATGCGAGAGCATAACACAGAAAACACATATACACAGATATTTTCCCTTGGATCCCAAAACTGGTACTACCAGCTTGATTTTTCATTATGTTCCTTTCAATGTTATAATACATATTTATACATGTCGAAGCATCTAATACCATGGAACAAAAAACCATTACATCCAATACCATGGACCGAAAACCATAACGTCCAAAAAACATGTGCAAAAATCATGCGCAAAACCATAGGTGGGTCCGCCCAACCTAACATAGGGTCCAAAACCAAAATTTTCCACGGCGTTGCCCCAGACCCCATAAAGTGGGGTTACGGGTACAACTCAAACCCCCTGTGAACCCCCCCCGCTATACAATTGGCACAATGAAGGGGGGGCTCTGCCCCCCTCTAACCCCCCAGTTAACTACGTGGGCTAGTTGTGGAAAGAATATAACACAACCCAACAAGTAGTGTGTTAGTGCAATTCAAACAAGACTGGAAGATACTGGATGGGCAGTGTAGGACTATACCTGGATGTCAGACCAAGCCTTTGACGTCCTCACATCTTTAAAGGAGGACGCCAACATACAGTGCCTAGAAACAGAGGCACGCGAACTGCAGGAGCAATATGATAATGTAAGGGGAACTGTGCAGATAGTCGTCCTCACACAACAGCTGGCCATGATGTAGCAAGCAAGGGCGCCAAAAGAGCAGGTGGATGTCGCCAAATAGAAATAGGCACTTCTCAAGGCACGCATCCAGCCATGGATTGATGAGGCCTTCACCATTATGGCAAACATTGAGGGCAAGCTCACACAGATGCAGGGACTCTATGTGCTAAGGCACATAACGGATTCTCACAAAGAAGCATTGGAAGAGTGCATACAGCAGGTCTAGCAAACTACAGAACAGTGCGCCATGGACCTTCGAGTAGTACAAAACCAGTTGGAGGGGCTCTGTGCCAAGGTTGCCGCACCAGCAAAGTGACTCAGGATGAGTCACGATGATTTTGTTGGGGGGCTGTTGGGATGGAATCCCCCAACAACATGTTTTGGGTCTCAAAGCCCAAGTTTTAGTAAAAGGTTTTGTAAGAATCTGTGAATCACAGGCGCGTAGCACGAAGTATAGGTTATGTCATAGGGTTGTCCACCCTAAATTAATGTAATGTAAAGTCATGTCAGCCTACCCATGGTCCGTGGACCATGGGATTGTATAAATAGAGTGAGGCTCTAAGATGTAAAGATATTTAATAGAGGAATTGGAGAGAAATAATATGAATGGTTCATGCTTAGAGTCTAAGTATATTGGGTCGTAGTAGTAGGAAGAGGCTCTGCAGTTGACCAAAGGCCTAGTAGAGTCCACAGCTGAGTGTGCAGACCCCCTGCAGCTAAGTGTGCAGGGTGGTGTCGAATCTGTAATATGGATTGAAGATTAGTAAAGAGAAGTTGATTCCTATCGGTTGTGCATTGCCTTCTTTACGTTTATATTATTTCATTGATCGCACGCACTGATATGATTGCTGAATATGATGTAATAATCATTACTCTTACATAAACAAGTAAGTAATTGGGTGATAATAGATTAAATAGCAAGGAACTTGGTTATTACATGGGTTGTACTCTGAGTAGGGCTGTGTAGAAGCAACACCGCGAGTTGTGAAGGGATAATAAGTGCGCATAGTGACATTTCAAACTGCAGACCTCCAAAAGCTCATTAGACATCCCCAGGGTGCAGAAACTTGGTTCTAGCACCCTCGCATACTACTTCAGGGTGCTCTGCGGACTGTTGCCGAAAGGGCCAGTAGTACCGGGATTTTCTTATCTAAATCACCTCTAAACCTGGGTCAGACCCATATAAGCCAACATAAGGGAACAATTAAGTGGTTAACTGTCGGCGGAGTTCAGTGGATGATAGTCGCATGTGAATGTGTTTCACCACACCGTTAACTAACATCGCGGTTATCGTGCCATTGCCGAAACCGTCGCGAGGAAGCGCTGTCACATGGCATGTTGCAGACTGTTAACCGGGACCGCCAGGGAGCAACTGGCGGGTAGCAGCCTGTGGTTAGACCGCGGTTGTTCACATGGAAACAGACACTTATCCTGCGCAGTTTTTTGATTGCTAGAGGATAATGCCTATCCAAAGTTATAAATTGGGTTTTTTATTTGTTTTATGCAATTTATTATTACAACCACCATGTAAGCTTATCCCTAGGTGTCATTCAATGATAATACCGAAGGTTATGAACCCTAAATTTAGCCTATTCATTCCTAAACTCAATATGAAGGAGTTAGATTGTATCTGGAAGGCTATAAATCCAAAATGGTGCTTTGAAGAAGGAGAGTGTGGTTTTTCAATTTTCTATGCAGATTTTGGAGGATATAGGTTGTTTTGTTTTTAGTGTGACAGGAACATCTAGAGTTGGAATTGGGAACCGTGATAGGTGTTGGAAAGCTATTTCAGAGAGCTTTCTTTTGACAGTGACCCAAAGTTCCCGCGTGCATAATCAGTCTGGTTAATTTTCTATTTAATTGACCTCTTTGGATTCAATCCTAGTAAAGCTTTCACCCATATTGAAAGCATACCCGGAGACGTAGTCCATCAGGGACGAACTCCGTAATAAATCTTATTGTCTAGTATCTTATTTTTTTTGCTACTTTTCACTTCTGTTTACATCTTGCTTATGTTTCTCATCTATCGTAAAGTCTTTCCTTTTCAATCAATTCTCACGGTTAAATCACTTTAAGTTAACATTCAGTTCACTAATGGCATTAATAAATTCTACTTCAGTTTAACATATGATCATTTCAGACTAGAGAGAGGGAGGTAAGAATAGATAAATAGAGAGAGAAAGGTGGAGAGAGAGAGAGGGTGAGTGATAAGGAAGATGGAGAGAGAGGGAGAGAGGTCAACAGGAGGGAAGAGAGATAGAAGTGAGGGAGAGTGAGAGAAGGGGAAGAGAGAGAGAGAGAGAGAGAGAGAGAGAGAGAGGAGGAGGGAGGGATACATAGATAGATTGGAGAAAGAGATTGTATTTTTTGGGGGTGATATAGAGAGACAAAGGGAGATAGAAATATAGATGGAAAGTGAAGAGAGAGATGGAGAGAGCGAGGGAGGGAAAAAGAGATTTATATATATGGAGTGAAAGAGCATGTGCATTTGGGAGGGTGAGATAGAGAGACAAAGAATGAGAGATGGAGGGCGAGAGAGCGAAGAATACTTTTTGCACTAGATGCACTGATTTCATTGTAGATGGTGATTTCTAATCCTATTTGATTGCTTGCACTAGATGAATTTATTTTAGTGTAGATGATTTCTAATCATATTTGATTGCTTGCACTAAATGCATTGATTTCAGTGTAGATGGTGATTTCTAGTCATATTTGATTGCTTACACTCGATGCAATGTAGATGTTGATTTCTAATAATATTTGATTGCTTGCACTAGATGCATTGATTTCAATGTAGATGATATCTAATCCTATTTGATTTCTTGCACTAAATGTAATGATTTCAGTGTAGATGATGATTTCTAATCCTATTTGATTGCTTGCACTAGATGCATTGATTTCAGTGTAGATGTTGGTTTATAATCCTATTTTCTTACTTTCATTAGATACACTGATTTTAGTGTAGATGTTGGTTTATAATCCTATTTTCTTACTTTCATTAGATGCATTGATTTTAGTGTAGATGTTGGTTTATAATCCTATTTGTAGTAAGCATTAGATGCATTTATTTAAGTGTAGATGTTGGTTTGTAATCCTATTTGCTTACTTTCATGAGATGCATTGATTTTAGTGTAAATGTTGATTTATAATCCTATTTGATTTCTTGCACTAAATTCATTGATTTTAGTGTAGATGGTGATTTCTAATCATATTTAATTGCTTGCACTAGATGCATTGATTTTAATGTAGATGTTGATTTCTAATAATATTTGATTGCTTGCACTAGATGCATTGATTTGAGTGTAAATGTTGATTTCTAATCTTAATTGATTGCTTGCACTAAATGCATTGATTTCAGTGTAGATGGTGATTTCTAAACCTATTTGATTGCTTTCACTAGATGTATTGATTTCAGTGTAGATGTTGGTTTATAATCCTATTTTCTTACTTGCATTAGATGCGTTCATTTCAATGTAGATGTTGGTTTATAATCCCATTTTCTTATATGCACTAGATGCATTGATTTGAGGGTAAATGTTGATTTCTAACCCTATTTGATTGCTTGCATTAAATGCATTGATTTCATTGTAAATGTTGTTTTCTAATATTATTTGATTGCTTGTGTTAGATGCATTGATTTCAGTGTAGATGTTGATTTTTGATTTGATGTAACTGGATGCATGATGGTACATTAATTTTAAAGTGATTGGATTAACATCGTGCATTGATTTCAATGTAATCACAAAACATTTTCACATTGTACATTGATTTTTGTGTTATAGTAATTCTAGTAATTCAACCTATTAATATTGGAGAGAAAGAGATACAAAGTATGATGTTTAATACAATATCTCAAGCTAAAGATTTAAATGGTTTATGATTTAACTTGTCCTTTTCATATAATTGATATCAAAAGATAACAATCGATATGACAAGATGAAAAAAGTAAGAAGGGTGACAATAAGAATAGTATAAGAAAATAGTTTGAGATTAATCACAACGAAGACTATTTGTAATTGACTATATTCTTATTATTCACATTTTCTATCATTAAACACTATTACATCGTCACTTTACATTCAAAATTTGTATTTCATCATTTTTCATCATTAAAGTTATTAACAATATTTATCATCTCAACAAACTGAGGTAACTAGCATATTTAAATGATTATATTAATATTAGATAAATTTACATATTATTGATAAAATTAATTGATGCAGGAGCATCCAGCTAAGGGCATCATGACTGGATGTTTGTCTCAGCCAAGAAGGACAGGTTCAAAAGCTTTTAATTTCATTTACGTTTGATGAATAAAACAATGTCTGGGAATTAGTTTGTTTTATTATTAATTAGTTAAGAAACATTAGAAATAGTACAGTTAGGGTAGTGGCACAACAGTCGCATTGCTCATCCATTTTTACAGGTGTCTATCCATAAATAAAAAGTGTAATATTGTAACTCCTAGAGTACTTTTGTAACTCCTATAATAAAAGAAAACCCAACAAGATTATCAACTATGTAACCACAAAGGGTAATTGTATGGTAACCGAGAACAGTTTGAGTAACTGTTCCAGCATAATATAAAAAACAATGTAATACAATCATGGGGGGGTTCAGCATATGAGAACATAAATAGAATACAGAGAATAATTTCTTTCATTCAATTCCATATGTAATAGTTATTGTAATATTTACTTACCTTTCCCTTAAACATTGAGTAAACCAAACTAAGAAAATATTGTGCATGCCTATCCTTTTCGTTTATTTTTCTCTCCTAAAGAATAGAAAGTAGACAAAGAAAATTGCACGAGTATTTCCAGTACGAAGGCTGGAAATCAACATACAGAGTCCACGAATGAAAGAGCCAAGCATATTACAAACAGTTCGACCAAGAAAGAGAATATAAACGATGAGCAAAAAAACCCAGGACAGAGGTAACAAAGTATAACCAAATACATTGTTATTTCTTTTCATTCCAAAAAAAAAAAAAATTGTATACATATGACAGTCCAGGGATAACCCTTCGAAAGGCGGAAGAACCAACTGAACCAGTAGAACCCTAGATGAGAGTTTTGGACGACCACCCTCCAAACAGTGTTTTACAATTACAAAATTGCGGATTACAAATGAGGGTTTGTACCAGACTAACCTAGGTCGCATAGCGATGACAGAGAAGTTCAAAGTGGACAAGGACTGGGACTCTGCCCAACAAATCGACAGATACCAACTAGGAAAACAAATTGATAACAGTGGCAGAGCCTACCAGGAAATAGCCGTAGCGCTTTCAACAACCACGCGAAGGAACGAATCCCCACCTGTGCAAACAAAACAAGGAAGCATTGTCAGCCAACTGTCAACAGAGGAAAAAGTGAGAGCAAATGAAGAATAGGGAACTGAATGTACAATGAATACACTGTTTACCTGGAGGTAGTCGTGTGGGAAGAATGCAAACCCACTGAGTCACAGTCCACAGTGATACCCTAAGACCAAGGAGCCGTTTTTGTTAGAACCAGAGGAAGACATAGAAGGAAAACAAATCATGGAGAGACAACATACCTGAAGAGAACTGCGAGTAGAGGAGGCCACTGCGACTGTGACCTGTAGCATGAAAACCCATTAATCAAATTTAACAAGCAGAAGAACCTCAATAAAATGAGAATATTGGAGCAAAGACAAGTTTAGCAACTGAACAGATAAAGACAGTAGCCATTTTCTTACATAGATGAGTGGAACCATCACACTATGCCCCAGGAACCGAGCAATGAAGCCACCAAAACAAACGAGGGTACCATACCAACAAGCAGCACAACCCATAGTTGGGCACGTGCAAAGCCCATGGCTCACCTCCATACATTTGTAGCATGAAACCTCACTTCCAAACCAAACCCTCAGTGCAGCAAAGTCACAAGAACAAAAAAATGAAGAAATGACATAGAAGGCAGGGTTTTGGCATAAACCAAAGAGTGGGAAATGGTAACCGAGGCAAGTATTGCCAACACTGCAGAATTAAAGTCCAGCATAAATACCATCCAACACAATCCAGAACCATCCCATGATTAACCCCTAATCCCAAGTGTTAAGTCCCAAATCATTATTTAATCATTTAATTGTTGGTTAGTGCAGTCACATATTATTGTCAACTATTAGAGTGTGGAATTGCGCGCTGGTCCCACCATAGTGGTATCATAGCATGATTTAGTGTTTTTCCTGAGAAATGGAAGTTGGAAGGCCAGGACGTGGAAGAGGTGCTCAGAGAGCAGTAGATGAAGGATTGCAAGAAGAAATCAGGATCCTTACTGCCCATTTGGAGGCAGTGGAAGCAGGAAGGAGAAGGGATCTAGAGGTAGGAGATGACAACGAAGAAGAAGCCATAGTGACAACAGATAGGTCGGATGAAGAAGGGCTGAAAATGAGACTGTTGAGGTCGGTCCTATTAGCAAGTAGCAAGCCTAAACCAGAAATCCCAAATTATGATGACAGCTTGTCCACAGAGGTTCTGTTGGACTGGATCAGCGAACTGGACAAATATTTTGAGTGTGAAGAGGTCAATGAAGATCGGAGAGTTAAGTTCATTGCAACAAAGCTGAAGGGACATGCAACCCTATGGTGGGACAGTGTCCAAACAGAGAGAAGGAGGATGAACAAGTTGCCAATCAAGAAATGGTCAAGGATGGTAGACAAGTTGAAAGGAAAATTTCTACCTAAGGATTACCAGATTGCACTACATCGGCAAGTGCATAATTTGAAGCAGGAAGGGATGACAGTAAGAGAGTACACTGAAGAATTCTATTGGGTAAATTTAAGAGCCGGTTATACGGAGGACACCCCGGAGAAAACATCAAGGTATGTGAATGGTTTAAGGTTAGAAATATTAGATGAAATCAACATTCTTTCCCTGAAGAACATAGAAGAATCATATGAGAGTGCTATGAAAGAAGAGGAGAAGATCACCAGGAAAAAAAATGGTAGGAGAGGACGGGGAACCAGCAGAGGAAGAGGGCAGTCTTATGGCAGAGGGCGAACTACCAGCAATAGTGAAGAAGGTAGTAGTTCCAAAGCTTCTGGGATAGCAGAAAAAGGTGACAGCATGAGAGGTGGCAGGCCTTATCAGTGAGGAAGAGGAAATGGTTGAGATGGAGGAGCTAGTTATCAATGTTATAGTGCCACAAGTGGGGGCACAGATCTTTTGAGTGTCCTGAGGTAGAACAAGCTGGACAAAAGGGTGCATATGTGGCACAGCCAGAGGAAGCAGAGGCACCTCCCCAAGAACTAGAAAATGTGTCGAAAATAGGGGAAGCCTTAGTTTTGAGGTGTTGTTGAAACCAGCCAAAGAAATAGCTGAACAAACTCAAAGGAAAGCCTTGTTTTGGACAGTTTGTAAGTCACATGGTAAATGCTGCAAGTTGATTATCAATAGTGGGAGCACAGATAATCTAGTTTCTATGGAGATGGTGGGTTGAAGCGGTTGAAGCACCCCACTCCTTACAAGGTATCATGGCTACAAAAAGGCCATCAGTTGTTGGTGGATGAGCAATGCGAGGTGGAGTTCCATATTGGCAGATATAAGGATAAGGTTATTTGTGATATAATGCTAATGGATGTATGTCACATACTGTTAGGTAGGTCATGGTAGTATGACAGGAAGGTAGTACATGATGGGAAGACAAATTGTTATAAGTTTGTCAAAGATGGGATCAAGCACATGCTTGTGTCCATCAAGGAGGAAGAGACATGGAAACAAGCGGGACGAGAGTGTTACTAATGGGTGGAAAACAGTTTTTGAAGCAGATTGAAGACAGTGAAGTAAGCTATGTTGTTGTAAGAAGAGCAAAGATAGTGCTGCTACACACAGAGGTGTCAGATTTGCCTACGGAAATTCAGCAGATGCTGCAGGAGTTTAGTGATATAGTAGTGGATGACTTGCCAGATAAATTGCCTCCCAAGAGAAGTATAAGTCACCATATTGACTTTATACCTGGAGCAAGTCTACCGAATAATGCAGCGTATCGGATGAGACCCAAAGACAATGAGGAGATCAGAAAACAAGTGCAGGAATTGCTAGATAAAGGGCTGATAAGGGAGAGTTTAAGCCCTTGTGCAGTTCCAACAGTTCTCGCTCCCAAGAAAGGAGGAGAATGGCGAATGTGCATAGATTCGAGGGCCATCAACAAGATTACCATCCGGTATAGGTTTCCACTGCCACGGATGGACAACATGATGGATTGCCTGAGCGGGGCAACATATTTTTCAAAGATTGATTTAAAGAGTGGGTATCATCAGATTCGAATCTGAGAAGGGGATGAGTGGAAGACAACCTTCAAAACTAACGAAGGATTGTATGAGTGGTTGGTAATGCCATTCGGACTGAGCAATGCACCCAGTACCTTTATGCGATTAATGAAGGAAATGCTAAAAGAATTCATAGGGAAGTTTGTAATAGTGTACCTAGATGATATATTAATTTTTAGTAAGACGAGGGAGGAACACTTTCGACATGTTCGCAAAGTGCTAGAAAAACTGCCGCAAAATAAGCTGCTGATAAATATGAAAAAAATGTACTTTTCTTCCAAAAGAATTGGTTTATCTAGGTTTCGTGATTGCAGAAAACAAGTTGAAGATGGACCTAGAGAAGATTGTAGAAATTGCCAACTAGCCATCCCCGAAAAGTCTGTTTGAGGTACGTAGTTTTCATGGGCTAGCAAGTTTTTACTGAAAATTTATAAGAAATTTCAGTGAAATCTGCACACCTATGTTGGATACTATAAAGAAGGCAAGTCAGCCTTTTCATTGGACCGAGGCAACAGAAAGGAGTTTTCAGCTATTAAAGAAGAAGATCACAAAGAGACCGATCTTGAGATTGGCAGATTTTAAAAAGCGTTTTCAGGTTCGCTATGATGCAAGCGGTACGACCATTGGAGCTGTACTTAGCCAAGAAGAAAAAATTGTTGCGTTTTTCAGCGAGAATTTGAATGAAAGCAGGCAGAAGTATTCATCCTACGATAATGAATTCTATGCTATCGCCCAAGCATTGAAGCATTGGAGACACTATCTGTTGGGGAATGAGTTTGTTTTATTCTCGGATAATTCTGCACTACAATATGTGATGCAACAACACAAGCTGAATCACAAGCATGCTAAGTGGGTTGAATATCTGCAGAGTTTCACCTTCGTGTTGAAACACATCAGTGGGCAGGCCAACAAGGTGGTGGATGCATTGAGCAGAAGAACCTTACTCTTATAGGAGAGTACGATACAAGTGCTGGGCTTTGAGTGTTTGAAAGAATTGTATCAGAATGACACGGATTTCAAGGAGGCTTATGAAGCATGTCAGAATCCTTTGGTAAGAAACAATAGTCCGTGGTTGGACCATAATTTGCAGGAGAAGCTGTTGTTTAGAGGATGACAATTAGGCATCTCTGATTGCTCAATGAGAGAGAATATCATTCGAGAGAGACACAGTGGAGGTCTAGCCAGACATTTCAGCATAGACAAAACATTAGAGCAACTCAACCATTTTTATTATTGGCCAAAAATGTGAAGGGATGTGCAGAGATTTGTGACCAGATGTAAAGTGTGTCAATTGGAAAAAGGACACAGTCAAAATACAGGACTTCACACGCCATTGCCCATTCCAAGTAGACCGTGGGACTCAGTCAGCTTGGACTTCGGCTTCGGTTTACCAAGGACATAGCGGGGTTATGATTCTGTGATGGTGGTGGTGGACCGGATTTCGAAGATGGTGCATTTCATCCCTTTAAGAAAAACCAGCAATGCCACTCACATGGCCCACTTTTTCTTTATAGAGATCTTTAGGCTACGTGATCTACCTAAGTCCATTCTCTCTAACAGGGATGTGAATTTTACAGGGCACTTTTGGTGCACCCTGTGGAAGAAGATGGACACACAGTTAAGTTTTAGCTCTGCTTATCACCCACAGAATGACGGGCAAACAGAGGTGGTAAACATAAGTCTGGGGAACCTGCTACGAAGTTTGATTAGTGAAAATTCGCGATTGTGGGATCGAGTACTTGCCCAGGTGGAGTTTGATTACAACGACTCGCCCAATCGCAACACGGGTTACAATCCTTTTCAGATCTTATATGGTATGCATCCTCTTGGAGTACACAAATTACGAGATCTAGGATAGCAGGAAAGACAAAGTGCTGATGGGGAGGATTTCGCTAAAGCAATGAATGATCTACACGAGTAGGTGAAAATAAAGTTGCAGGACAATAGTAAAAAATATAAGGCAGTGAGCAGATTTGAAACAAAGAGAGATGCAGTTTAATGTAGGGGATGAAGTCCTCGACCATTTGCATAAGGAGCATTTTCCTAGAGGTGCGTATAACAAGCTAAAGTACAAAAAGATAGGCCCCTGCAAAGTTCTCCGGAAATTTTCAGCAAATGCTTATGAATTACAACTTCCACCAGGAATAGGCATCTCGCCCATCTTTAATGTGGCATACCTGTTTCCATACATTGCTGATCCAGAAGAAGACAGTACCGCACGGCCTACACGGGACACACAGGAGGGAAGTGATACTTGGATGAAACAAATGCCTTACGCTCAGCCCCTCGAGATCGAGAGGATCCTCGACACTCAAGTGGCCAAGCGAACTCGGCAAAAAGAGTATATGCAATATCTGGTCAAGTGGAAAACCGTCCTATCGAGGACAGTTCGTGGCTTAACACTAGACAAATAGAGCAGGCAGGTTATTCAGTCGAGAAGCTCATGGGCCAGAGTCATAAATTTTTCTTACCTCTGGAGCCTGATGCAAGAGCAACTAGCTAAGGGCATCATGACCAAGTGTTGGTCTCAACCAAGAAGGACAGGTTCAAAAACTTTTAATTTCATTTACGTTTGATGAATAAAACAGTGTCCATGAATTAGTTTGTTTTATTATTAATTAGTTAAGAAACATTAGAAACAGTACAGTTAGGGTAGTGGCACAACAGTTGCATTGTTCTGTCATTTTCTTAGTCCATTTTTATAGGTGTCTATCCATAAATAAAAAGTGTAATATTGTAACTCATACAGTTCTTTTGTAACTCCTATAATACAAGAAAACCCAACAAGATTATCAACTATGTAACTACTAAGGGTACTGTAATACAATCATCGGGGGTTCAGCATATGAGAACAAAAATAGAATATAGAGAAAAATTTCTTTAATTCGAGTCCATCTGTAACAGTTATTGTAATATTTACTTACTTTTCTCTTAAACATTGAGTAAACTAAACTAAGAAAATACTGTGCATGCCTATCCTTTTCGTTTATTTTTCTCTCCTAAAGAACAAAAAGCAGAAAAAGAAAATTGCACGAGTATTTCCAGTACGAAGGTTGGCAATCAACATATAAAGTCGATGAACGAAAGAGCCAAGCACATTATGAACAGTTCGACCAAGAACGCGAATATAAACGCTGAGCAACAAAACCCAGGACAAAGGTAACAAAGTATAACCAAGTACACTGTTATTTCTTTTCATTCCAAAAAAAAAAAAAAAATTATACATATGTCAGTCCAGGGATAACCCTTCGAACGGTGGAAGAACCAACCGAACTAGCAGAACCCTAGACGAGGGTTTTGGACGACCACCCTCCAAACAATGTTTTACAATTACAAACTTGTGGAATACAAATGAGGGTTTATACCAGACTAACCCAGGTCGCATAGCGACGATAGAGAAGTTCAAAGTGGATGAGGACTGGGACTCTGCCTAGCAAATCGACAGATACCAACTAGTAAAACAAATTGATAATAGTGGTAGAGCCTACCAGGAAAAAGCCGTAGCACTTTCAACAACCACACCAAGGGACAAACCCCCACCTATGCAAACAAAACAAGGCAGCATTTTCAGCCAACTGCCAACAGAGGAAAAGGCGAGAGCAAACGAAGAATATGGAATTTAATGTATAATGAATACACTCTTTACCTGGAGGTAGTCGCGTGGGAAGAATACAAACCCACTGAGTCACAATCCACGGTGATACCTTGAGACGAAGGAGCTTTTTTTGCTAGAACTGGAGGAAGACAGAGAAGGAAAACAAATCATGGAGAGACAACATACTTGAAGAGAACTACGAGTAGAGGAGGCCACCGTGACTATGGTCTGTAGCATGCAAGCCCATTAATAAAATTTAACAAGCAGAAGAACCTTAATAAAATGAGAACAGTGGAGCAAAGACAAGTTTAGCAATTGAACAGACAAAGACAGTGCCATTTTCTTACACAGACAAGCGGAACCATCACATTGTGCCCCATGAACCAAGCAAGGAAGCCACCAGAACAAACGAGGGTACCATACCAACAAGTAGCACAAACCATAGCTGGGCGCACGCAAAGCCTGTGGCTCACCTCCATACATTTGCAGCAGGAAACCTCACTTCCAGACCAAATCCTCAGCACAACAAAGTCACAAGAACAAAAAAATGAAGAAATGACATAGAAGGCAAGGTTTTGGCATAAACCAAAGAGGAAACGGTAATTGAGGCAAGTATTGCCAGCACTGCAGAATTAAAGTCCAACATAAATGCCATCCAACATAATTCAGAACCATCCCATGATTAACCCCTAATCCCAAGTGTTAAGTCCCAAATCATTATTTAATCATTTAATTGTTGATTAGCGCAGTCACATATTATCGTCAACTATTAGAGTGTGGAATTGAGGGTTGGGCCCATCATTAATCATATGTTCGTTAATTTTTCTTTCGTCGCACACAATTGAAACTAGCCTAAATCCAGCTTAACTCTGGATCTATCAAGCACCAAGAGGGATCAAATCTCTCAAGATGCAAACATTTCCTTGCACCTCAAGCGATTTGATCCCTCTGGGCGCTTGATAGATCCAAAATTAAGATAGATCTAGGTTGGTATTTAATACCATTTCACTGGCAATTTAAACTTTTAATCAACCAAATAAATCTGAATATTGTATAAATAATCCTTTCATTATAAATAATCTACAACATTCCGAAAACAATCTCAAAATTATAACAAACTTAATATTTCCATCACTCTCAGTAAAATTGAAATAAAACTTTCACTCATTATATAAAAATTACAACTTTTCTGAACCATTCTTAATATAAGTAAACATTTAGCCCATGAAACAAAAGACCAAAATTTATTTTGAATCAAAATTTTTAGCCCTAAAAAACTTAATTCTTTTCTACGCTTTAATAAACCCCAATAAAATAAAAGTGCACTACATAGTAGCTACTCTTTCCGCTTCATTTAAATATAGCTAAATTACAGTAAAAATACTGTATTCAAATTAGTGTTAAGGTTTAGAATTCCATCAATTTGAATTTTACTAATTGGTAAAGTCCTCACCTGTGCAATTAAAGAGAAAGGCCCTAATTTCAATGCTTATGCAAATATAGCTTTAAAAAACTATAATAGGTTATGCTTGCATTTCCATTTAAACTACATTAGTGGTCCAAATCAAGGTTGTCTATCCAAGTCAAGAATTATATATTTTATTTCTTAAAATTTGAACCAAAATATTCAATAAATTGTTTTTAAATATAATTATTAGCTTATAAAATACATAGATTTTATTTTTAAAATTTTTAATTATATATGAAAATAATAATAATGTTGATTTTTTATTATTATTTAGTTTATAAAAATGCATATGTTTTATTTTATTAAAATTTGAATTTAGATTTTAACCCAAAAAAATAGTTCCTCTTGAACTAAGGATTGTTATAATCCACCTCTATGACACTGTCATTGCCAAGCTTAAGACCAACAAAGGGTGGTCTAAATATATTAAATGCAATATCAGGGTTAAGCAAGGTTGTCCCCTTTCTCATACCCTTTTTGGTATTTTACATCTATAAACTAGAGTGTCTCGAAACTGCGAGTTCCAAAGGCACCGATCTTGTTAGTATTATCATTACTCTTCTCCTCTTGATCGAAATTAGCTTGTCCCCCATTGAAAGTGCGGCTATGTGTAGATATCCGATGTATAAGAAGAAGCTTCACAATATGGAATCCAAGAGGCTCCCAAAAACTACTTCTAACTTTAGTCCAAAACCCCCACCCGTGCCTCAAGTGCGGGTGGCATCAAGATGCTCAGTCTTGGCTCAACCTTTGGGGGATTAAGGAGGAGATCGTCATAGGAAGAAATGACAGTATCAGAGATACTATTACCTCCAGTTTTAAGGACAAGATGTCGGATGCTAAGGAGATGGAGAGTAAAAGGAAGCTAAGGTACTATAAGGAGGTGATCAACCCCACCCTTGGTAACCAGAATTATCTCTCTATGTTGATTAGCACTAAGAAGAAAATGAACATCGCTAGGATTAGAACTAACTCTCATGAGCTTCGGAGTAAGACCGAGCGATGGTCTACTCCCAAGACTCCTTGGGACGATAGAATCTGTCAGATTTGTGATACTAAGAAGGTGGAAGATGAAAAGCAATTCCTTTTAGATTGTCTAACTCTTGCCCACATGTGCTCTCAATTCCCTATCTTTAGCCACACCACCAATCTTTTTGACTTATTAAGTCAGCCTAACTATAGCAATCTTGAAACGACTATTTCCCTGCTCCTTGATCACAAAATCGAGATTTTGAAGAATGACAATTAGATTTTGAAGTCCGATAAACCACATTGGTCTTAGTAGATGTTCATCATCATCATCATATATTAAAATTAAAATTAAAATATTTAATTATTTTTTTTCATATAACTGTTAG
>APFE030381562.1:132801-208970 GCA_000404065.3 Pinus taeda | reverse complement strand
TACAAAGTTTTGAACTTTAAATTTTACACTTCACATATTTCTTCACAACAAAATTATACCCCATTCTAGATTTCACTGATATCTTTAAACTTTAAACCTAATCTACAGTTAACCTAAACTTACTATGAAAATAGTGTGCACATCACATAATCAAATATGGAAAATATGTTCTGGAACTCAAACTTTTGCATTTGATACTTTCTTATATAATAATGAATTCAAAAAATCATGCAAAAGGTTCCTAATTAAAAATAGTGTAAGTGGCCCTTATCCTATTCACTTTTTCTAGACTAAGGCTATTCAGATTTCACAAGACCAGCTCGTATAACTGCACTTTAATTGTCTATTAATTTTTTGGACTTTATTTTTTGTTGTTTAATCAACTAAAATTGTAATAAAATGCCAATGACTTAAGATTATTACAATAAATTACTATTATTTTGATTTATATGATAAAAATGGCATGAATATATATGTGCTTTTTCCACGTTTATATATAGAATGAGTTTATTTATAATTATATGAGATGGTTTTACTAATTTAAGATATTAAAACTCTGTGGATTAATAATTAAATTCCAAATATATCTATTTTTTTAAATGTGGTAAATATTCTATTTTTCTATAAAGGTGTGTAAATGTATATATTGAATATTTTAGGTAAAACTTTCATTATGAAGATTCACCATAGCCAAAATTCCACTCCTTATATAGGCATACTATAGCATAATGTTCAAAAAAATCAAGAGGAGTGTACATATAGTGAAAAACAAGTTAAATTAGACATGAGGATAGGGTATGCTACTAGAGAATAAAATAAGCATGAGCATAGCACAATGTTCAAAAAAATCAAAAGGAGTATACATATAGTGGAAAACTAGTTAAATTAGTCATGAGGATAGAGTATGCCACTTGAAAATAAAAAAAAGCATGAGCATAGCATAAGGAGCATGCATACAATGCTACGACATCTCACAAATATAGGAAAAAAAGGAGGTGGAGGGAAGAAAGGAATGAACTCCGGCCCTAACAAGGGGTTGGGAAACCCAAAAAAGTGATTAATGAATATAATATCTTGGAATTGTAGAAGACTCTTTTTGGTAAAGAGAATCACATAAGTAAAATCCATCATGAGCAAAGAAAGGCCCAAAATTATAGTGCTACCCTAGACCAACTATGATGAAGAGTCCATCAACTCCATTAAACATTAATTTTGGAACACTAGCAAGATCAAAACAATAAGCTCAAGAGGGGCTTCCCAAGGCCTTTGCACATTCTGCAATCCAGCAAAGCTAAATTTGGTAAGTACTCTTAAAACTAGACATTGGATAGCTACTATTTTTAAAAAAATTGATAAACATCAACATTTCTCTATGATAAATGTGTGCATGTCTACCCACTTCTAAGAAGGTCAAGAGTGCTCGAAACCCCTAATGGACTTGGACAATATTACGTGTGGGAATAACTGCATCATTGGGCGGGACTTCAATATTACTATGGGCTGCCATGAAAAAAGGGGGGCTCCATAATGAGGGATGCCCAACAGGAATACATGTAGGATCTTACCTTAGCCTTGAACTCTTATGATGTCATACCCAAAAAATTCCTTTATATCTTGTCTAACATAAGAATGGGGCCTAATTAAATTGTAGCCCACTTAGACGATTTCCTTCTCGCTGATAATATCTTCACCTTGAATTACTACCTTAAGTCAGCCATCCTCCCTTGGGCTGGATGAGACCACTGACTCCTCCACCTTGAAATATAAACACCGCTAGCGTTGGGGCCTATTCCCTTACGTTACTCCCCTCAATGGGTTGAGGTCCCCAACTTTTTCAAAATGGTCTCCACCTCCTCAATGATCTCGATAGAGGATAGCCCAATTACTATCTCAGAAACTAAGATTCACACATTGAAACAAGACGTGAAAACTTGGCTAAAAGAGAACAAAACAAAAAGGGAGTTCAATATAAAGAATTTTGGAATCAAAATTGGATGATATCCAAGGAGAGATGGAAAATAGGTCGATATGGGTGATGGATATCAATAAAGAAGAAGAAACCTTCAAGAGATTTCATAGATCTCTCATAGAGGAAGAGGAGTACTTGAGATTAAAATTGAAAAATAATTCGCTCAAGATAGGTGATAGAAACACTAAATTCTTTCACAAGCAAGCCAAGTTTAGGTGATCTGGATTTAAACAAGAATGCAATAAAATATAGAGATAACCATATACACAAAGATGCAGTGGAAATAATGCTTCATTTCAATAATGGAAAATACCGAAATATGCTTACAACCAGAAATGGAAATAAACCAGCTAGGGCGATGGTAGCTTATCTCTGAGAAGAGATGTGGCGGCCACATGCCTCTGAACTGTTTTAAACTGTGTTACAATGAGGCTCGAAGGCCTATTTATTGTTGAGAAACAATGGAAAACCCTTCACATTCCAAAACCTAACCCTAGAAAATGAAATGCCAAGTTATGGGCCCTGTTTTGGGTAAGTTGGTACATCAACATCCCGGGGTCGCGAATTGGTCGTATTATCTCCATTTGATGCACATGATAGCCTGTTGCAAAGATCTCTCCGAGGACTATGACGGAAAAGACAAGTTTTTGACAAAAAAATCGTCGGCGGTAGATTTCCCAAAAAACGTCGTTTAGGGCCTCAAAATAGCTCCAGAAGTTTAGGACCCGAAAAAATGCTAAAAATAGTAAACTGTGCTATAATTAAGGAAACTGAAAAATTGAAAGAGATAGTTGTGGGGGTCCAAATGGGATAGGTGGGTGGCCACCAACATCCACCTGGATCACTCATGGTCCAAGGTTTCAAAACCTTGGGGTTTCTCTACGTAAACCTCTTCCTCAATCATGCCATTCAGGAAGGAAGTCTTCACAACCATTTGATGGGTTTTCCAACCCATATGTGCTGAAAGTGCCAAAATAGATCTCGTTGATGAGTACCTTGCAACAAGAGCAAAGGTCTCATCATAGTCAATCCCCTCTACCTGTGAAAAGCCACAGGCCACAAATTTGGCCTTATGCTTCTCCACGCTACCATATGCAGCTTGCTTTACCTTGTAAAGCCAATGGGAGCTCACAACTGACTTGTCCTCTGGTCTCGAGACCACATCCCAAACATTGTTTCGCACTATCAAGTCATACTTCTCCACCATTGCATCAACCCAAACCAGCTACTGCATTGCTTCCTGAAAGGAAGATGGCTCTGTCACAACACATGCACCCATAAGCGTCATCTATCCAGTGTACCTCTTTGGTGACCTCCTTTTCCTATGCTGAGAAGAGGGTGCTCCCACATTCTCTCGTGTGTCATCCAACAATCTGTCAACCTCTCTGGTGCATTTTATTCCCTCTCTGGAAGACTCTACTTGAGTGGATGTCTCTGGTAAGACTATGACAGTTGGTTGGGATGGTTGGATCCATTATGGTAAATTGACAATAACAGTGCAGAAACAAGAAATGTAACCAGAAAAGGTATAGTAAATGGATCAAAGGTGTCATATGGTTTGGCTATGTTGGGAACTGTTTCTCTCAATTCCTGTGCATAAATAAGGAAGTTCTCTTAACATAGACCTTATGTTATCTATTAATTATTTTATGATCATGATTATGTTGAAGTTTGTAGATGTATACATGTATGTATGCTATATGTCGTTGTCTGACAGGATCATGATTGTTTTATGCTAACATTTATATATGTATGTATGTATCCATGTATCTATGTTATTGCCTGATAGGGTTGTCAGGGATCATTCTTGTGGAGGAATGATTGTTTATGGAGGAGAATGACATGAAGAGGTTCTTCGTCTTACGAGGAATCAATTGGGAAGAGTAGTCACGAAAAATGTACAAGGTCAATATCATGTGGATATGATTTGGTATTGTATGCTTTTATTATGTCTATCTTATGACACGTAATGTTGAAGGATACATCAGCAAAGTGAAAGCAGTGTGGTCTGCGACATGCTAGGATTAGCATGAATAAGACACTGCAAGAAAGGTTTCTTGGTAAGGACAATGTGGTTTTGGATGTGTGGTACTATTGTTGTGCATACATTCTATATCTTGTACATGTTGCATCTATGATGTGTGCACTTGTGATGTTGTGTATACATAGAATGTGTACATATTATTTATGTAATGTTATGTACATGATGGTACAAATAGGGTTGTGCGAATATTGCATTTGGGGTGTTGTATACATATTGTACTGCCTTCATGATGTATATGCAACATGTGTGTATATGGTGCTCTATGCATGTTGGATATGCAGTGTTGTGTACAGATGATGATATATACATGTTAGATATGTAGTGCTATATACACGTGGTGTTGCGTGCATGTTGTACATATGGTGCTATGTACATATGGTGTTGTGTGCATGATTGTACAAGTAGTGTTGTGAGCATGTGGTGCTATGTACATGTTATACATAGCGTGCTATGAGCATGCGGTGTTGTGTACATGTCATGCATGTGATGTTATGTACATATGGTGTCACGTACACATCGTGCATGTGTTACTGTGTACACATTGTATAGTGGTGTAATGTACATGTGGCGTTGTGAACACGTTGTGTAGGTGGCACCGTGCACATGTGATTTTGTGCACATGTTGTGCAGGTGGTGTTGTGTGCAAGTGCTACTATGTACATGTTGTACATATGGTATTGGTGCACATGTGATATTGTGTGCATGTCATACATGATGTGTTGAGGGCATGTGGTATTATGTATGTGCATCATGTAGTCATGGTATTATGCCATGTGTACGTGTTGTGTGGTACTTTGTGTAGGTACATGTATTGGGTGGTACTTCACATCGGGTATAGATGGATGGATTATATTGTATACACTAGGTGTAGGTGGATGTGTTGTATTTCAGGTGTAGATGCATGTATTGCATGGTGTGGTATGTCATGTGATTGTATGTGTGTGATGCACATTATGTGTCTATGCACATGGTTGAGGAGAAGGCACTGGGAGATTGTCGGGTGTGGCAACTGATCCATAGTGCGTACGAGATAAAGACAGAGGTAGAAGTAAGGATTAATGAAGGACAAGCATCACTATTGTATTTCAGTTTTATTATGCGCGTGATTTATGATTCTAGTAGATGATGATTATATATGATCTATGACTCTAGTTTATGATGATTACATGTGATCTATGATTTTGGTTATGATGGTTACATGTGATTTATGATTTTGATGGTTATGTTTTGAGCTAACCTGATGTGATATTTTTATACATGTTTTGGTCAAATATGCTAGTTTGATATGTTGTGACAAGAAGTGAATAGGATTGCAAATGTACCTTATTGACGAGTTACAAATGAGGTATGATTTTAATTTATTTTAAATCTAATGGAAGTTATGTGCTTGGTACAGGAATGCATGAAATGCTCGGTTGGGTGATTGAAATCGATTGCAAGAATTTGCAGCAACAAAAAAATAAATTAGAAATGCAATAGTATGCTGGTATATCACTTCAGGAATAGGGCCATTATGGGACACTAGTACCCAATAGTGTCCATTACTTTCCATGATAATGTTATGACTGGTATGATTTGTTAAGGTAGGTATATGCCTTGGTTTTTTCATCTTCCTATGTGAGGAAGCCTTGCCAAGGGATGGACTACCCAGGATGGGGGTGCCAGTAAAACTTGGAAGGTGAGTGACTGCACAGAATGGTGACTGAATTCCCAAGGGACTGTGTAGCAGAGAAGGGAAGCTCACGAATGGATTTGTTTTTTTCATTAGCATTGCTAGATGGAATCATATGCACATTGGGAGTGTGCCCTGAAACAATGAGCTGGTAACTATTCACTGAGAGGACAAGTGGCGCAGGATTATAGTGCTGGACATTGGATGCAGATTTGACTTTGCAGTGGATTTTGGACTTCCTAGGAAGGAGGTGGATCCTAGTATTACTTTGAGTGTAGACATGTGAGCCTCTGGATTCCCTTGTTATGGATATGGGCATCATATTCTCTTATTTGTTGGTTTAGCAGATGTGCATATGTGTATATGTGGTTATTTTAAATACCGTAATGAGATGTGTTATAAAGCTCCAACATGCAGTATGGTTTTTATTTGGTCATTTGGTAATGATGTGTTTCTTCTGAGCAGGTCATTCCTTGTAAATACTATAATGAGTTGTGTTATAAAGCTTCATGGGTAGTATGTTTTGTTTTTACCAGTCATGTTGGTTATAGGTGTCATTGAACACCAAGGACGGTGTTCCCCCAAGGGGGAGGGTTCTGTAATAGCCCTGGTGAAAATTCCATGTAAAAATATATAAATACCACGGATGATGGGGACACATATTCCAAGCTGGATGGTGGGCAGAACATCCTAGTCTGCAATCATTTGGTTGTTTATGGCTAAGGAAATTGGCAAAGGAAATGGATAAGGTATTAAAGAGGAAAAAAGACATTTTTGGCACATTTATTTATGAAAATAATGGAAATTAGGAGAAAAGGAAGGTGAAAGTTCATAGGTTGCATGTGAGGAGGAAATTGAAGGAAAACAATAGAAAATGAAGAAAATAGAGGCCTCATTAATAAAAAGGATTTTGAGGATCAGTGAGAAAGACTTGGTCAGTTTAGCTTTGGTGCTCTCTCATTATTATCTCTCTCTCTCATACTCTTGGGCACTTAGATTTTTCTTGGAGTACTTTGGCATTGGAGCAAGAAAGGAAAAGAAGGAAAGAGGAAGCAAAGATTAAGCAGGGAAAGGCAGGATCAAGCAACTACAACAAGCTTCATTGTAGGTATCAACTTGCATGTGTATTTTCCTTGCTAGATTTGGCATGCATGGGATTGCATGTGTTTCTTTTCTACCATGGCATGGGTTTTGCCAGGAGTGACAGTATTTTCAGCCTAGCCTTGCCATTTCCTAATAGCTTTGATGAGATGGGTTCTCTCATGCGTTTCGTGGGGGATGGCTGAATTGGATTTGAAGATGAGTGGGGTGGATCTCTTAATTGACAAACACATGGTGGTAGTGGTCCCTAAACTAGACTGAGGATGCATGAAGCCACTGGCCTAGTAACCCCTGAACCAGACTATGGATTGCGGTAAAGCCATATTGTGTGCCTCGGTGGACCTAGGAATCCTTGCCGGTGAATGGCGGGATATACGATAAAGCTAAGAGGTGGATGTTAGAGTCAGTCTGGTTAGTCCTCCGTCAGAGATGAAAAATCTTTATGCATTTCATTTTTAGGAGTCTCGCTCCATTCACTCAACTGCATTCCGCTAGGGGCATGCCATAATCTGACGGAAAGGGTCTTGTTAGTCAGTCCCCCTCATGTCTGGCACCTGCTGGCTTGGGTCTTTTGTCAAGGATCACTAAAGTCCATGACAGTCAATGTTCGATCTTTTAATGGACGAGAGTAATTTTCAGCCATTAGGTCTAGGGATTAGTCAATTTGGTCTTCAAATATGTCCAATAAAGCCATGCAGCCTTGAGGGAGGCCCTTACAAAGTTATGATTCAGAGATCTTCATCGTCATGTTGACAGACTTTGATTGTTCTTCAAAACTCTGTTTGGAAGAAAAGTCAAACAGTGTGTCATTTGTGACAAAATTTTCAAAAAAGTCGCCAGTCGATTTCTTCAGGTGCAGTCATGGTTTCTGTGGCCAAATGCCTTGTCATGCAACCCCTGCAAAAAGTGCCGAAAATTTCATCATTCTAGCTAAAAATTCAAAGGAAAAAGTGAAATTCAGTGTTGCATTAAGTCAGTGAAAAGAGCAAAAATGGAACATTAGCAAAGTGGGTTTTGGAGAAGAAAAAATTAAACCCACGACTCCAAATTCCTTTAAATACAAGTTTCCACAAAAATCAAAGTCATTGTGCAAATCAAGGTCATAGAGAAACATAGCAAAGCATTGAGAGAGCAAGGCATGCATTTGGAGTGAAATTGGAGTCATTTTCCAGAGCGCAGCGCACACACAGAGGGGCGCTGCGCACATAGAGGGTGCGGCGCACAGAGCGCGACCCCACAGTGCAAAGTTTACATGGGCGCGGTGCATATACCAAGCGCAGCGCATTGGGTTTGTTGCGCGGCGCACACCCACAGAGGCCCGAAAAATTGTTCCCAATTGCATCAATTTTTTTGGAATTCCTTCTAATTACCAGGTAGGGTCTGTCTCTTGGCTTTCTCATCAAATTTTTGTGAAGGTTATGGTGGTTCATGGCTATGTATAATTGCAACAAAAATTCATAAAACCTACCCCTAGAAAACATCAAAGGCATTGTTGCTAGGGTTGCAAAATTGTGGTGTTGCATGTCAAGGTTCTTCCTCCCTCTCATTTTTCCCCTTCCCCCTATCCCATTTTTTCCTATTTCCCCTATCCCATTTTTCCCTATTGTCCCTACCCTAAAACATTCCTACCCTATTCCCTATCCCCTCCACTCATTTGTCAACTATAAAACCCCAAAACCCTACCCTATAAAATCCCCAAACCCCCCTACATATCCCTGAAACAAAATTTCCACCATAACCCCTATTCCCATCATATTATTCCCCTCCTAACACTCCCTTTTTTTCATTGTTCCCCTTGATTGCAGATATCAAAACAACACCTAGTTTCATACCAGCATCAAAGGGCAGCCCAAGTACAGTACACACAGCAGCCATGGCATCTGAGCATTCATCAGAGTATGAGATGGAGACACAAAGTGATTCATCCTCGGAAGAACAAGCTCCCAGGAGACATCACAAGAGTGGAAAACATGTTAGGGATGAGCCAACCACCCTCACTGAATTGCAGGCCTGCCCTCTTGCTATGTCATGCTTCTAGCATCTATCATGTTTTGAATCTTTTCAAAGGGTGGCTAATGTTAGAGTTCATCATGAGTTGGCCCATCTTTTTGTGCTTCACCTACATGGAGGTCACTCTATCTTGGACGGGGTCACCTTCACATTGACACCCGAAACTATCTCATTAGCAACCAGCATACCAAATGTTGGAGAACAATGGCAGAAGAAACAAAAGGTGGATCGGCAGGATTATGAGCCATAAATTAAGGCCAGTTTCTTGAGGCAGCTCAAAAGAGTCTTTCCATTCCGATATCTGAAAGATGAATATGCTCCACTGATGAGGTTAATCATGAAATATTTCAGTTGTGAGGGGAGGTTCTCTCATTTATATGCCTATCACATCAAGTTGCTCATGCACTTTACCAGGGTATGGATGATGAACCTCCCATTTTTCATTTGCAGGAACATAGAGAGGATGAACACATTCATGCAGCATAAGACCCCTTAGCGACAACTTAATAGTGTTTATCACTTTGCTCTTATCCATATTTTGGTGGATCATCAGTTGGGATTACAGGGCATTGCTTGGGAGGACTTCATCTCCCATGACCTCTTCAACACTTCATAGGTATTATCAAAGGCAGAACATGAGATAAGTTGTCCTTCTCATCAGTATGAGCGCCATGAGACCACTACTATGCCAGTATTCATCACCTATCAGAGAGGCAATAGAAATTTGTTTGTAGCAGCAAAGAGAGTGTTATCTCCACCCAGGGTGGAAGGGGCCTCGCTTCCAACATCGACAACACAGGTACAGGAAAAGGGCAAGAGGCCCATGCATGACGAGGGGCCATCAGGTGAGCAAGAGGCCAACTTTATCCTCATTCATGATGATGATGCAAATGAGGAGAGTGCCAAACTTAGGAGGACCATCCAAGAGCAGAAAACAGAGATCCAAGACTGGTCACTCAATTTGGAGAGGGCCTAATGGATCATCAGGTATTTGGAGCAGAGAAATAAACAAATTGAGGACTAGCATGAGATCATGGAGCTACAAAGCATCCATGAGAATCGCCAAGCTGCCCAACATAGGAGGATTGAGCTCACTCCATTGGAGCAAGAAATTAACAATGACCGTGAGTCTTGGCTCGAGCGTATCAACATCCACCTTGAGAGATTGCTGGAGAAGTCCAACAGGGACAAAACCATATTGAGGCGGATGGTTTAACATTACAGGGCACAGAACATGAGTTCAAAGGCTCGGATAAGGAGCTTGAAGGCAAAATTGAGCAAAGCGACAAAGAGGCAAAAGAGGCAAAAAGAGCAAGATCGGCTTCGAATCTTGGCTAAAGCCTCTATGGCCCAGCATAGTACCTCTTAGAGAACCTCCAGTCCAAATTTCAAGAAATTTGGGGCAATTTTGGTCACATGGCAAATTTTTGGTCACAACACAGGTTTTTCCTCCTTGTGCACTGCGCCACTAGCGCGACGCTTAGGATTGGGAGCTCCAAATTGCAAATGGCTTGCATTTTTGGATTCAGCATGCAAAATCATGACTACTGGTGCATGGACAAGAAATTTGGGCATGATTTGAGTCTCCAGGAGGTCAAAAACACTCAAAAAATGACCTCTCTTCCCCTATTTTGACACACAGGAAGTAGTCTTGGGAGAATGAAGATTTGGAGGGGCAAATAAGCACCAAATTCAAAAATTCCACTTGGGTTGGAAATCAGACAGGCCAGGCTTTCCAACAAGCACACTTGGGCACAATTGGGACTCCTACAGGTACCTCAAAATAGCCTCCAAAGTGGCACGATGCATATAAAATTGGGCGCGGTGCATATAGAGAAAAAGGCCAAATCACTTCCGGTTCGCGACATTTCAATTCATGACTTTCTCCAAGTGGGCCCGCTCATCTACATTTCGCTTTTTTTGGCAACTAAGGCAAAGTTTAAAGAGTTTGGCTTCTATCCTGGTGGCAAAGGAAGGCAAACAGTCACCCAAGCCATTTGTCATTTTTGTAACGCTACAGCTGTAGCTAATGGTTGGCTTTCCATCTCCATTTTGTAATGATTTGAGAAACTCCCCTACTCTTGGTCGTTGTATTTTCTCATGGCATAGTCTATTTATTGTATGCAAACCATTTGCAAAGGGTTGGTTGGCTTGTAATTTCTGGGAGACTATGGGAAAGCAACTCTGTTTCTTCATTGTATATTTTGACAGAGGATTAATGAAATGCAGCGGCTCTATTTCATGAGATTCATGTGGTTGTGATTGTAGCAAATGTGTTTTTCCTTATGTTTCATATGTATCTCGTTATGTTTCATAGTTCATTCATATTCATTTCCAGTGAAGTTTTCTGAGTAAGATAAGGTAGAATTCATTTTTATTGCTCTGCCTGTGGGAAAGTTTCACAATGTGTGTTTTTCTTCTGTTGAAAAGGATTCATGTATGTATGCCCTTTTCACCCTCCTAAGCAATCTCTCCATTCCCCGTTATTTCAAACTAAATTTCTATACTTCCCACCTATCTTGCCTCATGAAGTAATCTGTGCCTTTGTATTAAATTCTATGCTCATTGCTGTCCATTGGTCTCATACCATCCCAGAAACTCAGTCATTCATAAAAAAAAAATTACTTCTCGTATCCATATTTACTTACTAGCCTAAGATCAATATTTCACTGTAAGTCATCTCAGACCATTTCGTTTACTTATTCGTCGAGTGTGACTTGGAGAGAGCCCTCTCTTGTTCTGGTAGGGCTAGCTAGTAGACTGAGTGTGGTTTGTGGTTACCCTAAATTTTGCCTTCCTTCAGCCTAAGGCAGATTTAGGTGCTAACATAGTGGCGACTCCACTGGGGACGAAATTACTCCACTTACTTCTTGATAATTCTAAGCTTCCGGATGATAAGTTTAGGATTTGATAGGCTAAGTGAGTTGGTTGTGTCCTTTGATTTTTCTCAATAGCATGCTAGCTTCTAGAAGATATACCAGAGCTAATCTTGATCCAGATCCTCCGCACATCTACGAAAATCCCAATTTGATTCCAAGAATTCGTCGTCAAGAGAGCTCTATATCCCCCGTGTTCAAATCTCATTCATGCCCTGACATTTTTGAATATCTTGAGGGGCTAGATTTTGATGAGCAGTTTGAAATATCGTTGTTCGAGACCAAATCCGAAAGGGCGGTTGACTCTACTGTCCATAATCCCCAGTTTCTTGTAGACTTGGAGAGAGAAAAGGCTAACCGGTCAATTGATTATTACATTGTAGCATAGCTTCAAACTCCAATTGCTAGCCCCCTACAAACTGTGCACACTCCTCCAACACCTCCAAGGCCAAATCCACCAAGAGTGATGGCCGCTCAATTTGCACCCCTTGTTCTGCCTCAAGTTTTAGATGATATGCCCGCAGATTATCAAAGCAAAATCCCGTTTTTTGATGGCACTCCTAACAACATTACTGCTCAAAAACATGTGGATAGAATGGCGGACTTCTATGAACTTCATGAGATTGATGCATAGAATGTTGCAATGAGACTCTTTGTACAGACGTTTGCAGGTGAAGTGAGGAAATGGTTCAGAGGTTTTCTGGTTGCACGTATCGCTACCTTGGCCGACCTACAAAGACAATTTTTAAACCGTTGGGAAGTGAAAAAGGATCCTATTCAAATTTTGGCTGAAAATGAGAAAATCAAACGAAACGCTGGTGAGTTGGTCCAAGACTATTGCGATAGATTCAATTTAGTTTATAATGAAATTCTAGATCATCTCCACCTATGGAGCTAGCCATGGTGAAGTTCCCGGATGGTTTTGATGCTGACATGGCTTATCAATTAAGAGAGAGAGAACCGGACACAATGGAAGACATGCAGAAGATAGTGGTCAACGTTGAATCAAATCTGCTGACCAAGAGGGCTAGAGCAAAGGTAGAGAAGAAGGTCACCGTAAAAGAAGAATCTTCCTCGGTAGATCAACTACTCCGGAAGGTAGAGCAGATGCTTGAAAGAGTGAAACTTGACAAACTTGAGCCACAAGTTAGAAATCCTCACTCTCGTGGTCAGTAATAGCCACAATATAGAATAAGACAGAGAGATCAGCGAGCCCAAGAGCAAGCAGCACATCAGCCAGTACAGCCACCTTTGCAGCGAAATTTTGTGCATGGACCAGAATCAGATGAGGACGGGAATATAATAGGTGAAGAAAACCACCTCTTTACTCCTGATGATTTGCCTATTTATCTCACTGAGGATGAGGAGTATGCAGAAAGCTCGGTTGTACACAAAGATGTAGATTTAATTCTAGCAAATGACACCGTCTTGGAGGAAGAATGTTATAGAACTACCCCGAAAGTATTATGATAACAGAAATAACAAATATACCCAATAATAACAAGATCGAAATAGATAGAAATGCTTCTTTATTGATACCAAAACCCTTATGGTAAGGCAACACCATACATTCACTCCTTAAGGAAGGAGAACACTCCACAAGCCATATGCTTGTACATACAATAATCCTTCACAATTCCTTGACATGGAGTCTCTAGCCTCTATATATGCCTCATACATACAATACCATGGATCATTACCATGGTTCCCTCATACCATCCACTAATACCATGGGCCCATTACATTATTACTAATTACTTGTGGTCCCTTACATGATATGGGTTAACCACCTTATTTATTACTATGGCCCATCCCATTATTACATTATTACCTTGGGTATCTCCCTTTGTATCCCATATTACCCCCCCTAGTTATATATCAAATAGGTATATTATTACCTTGGGTACCTCCCTTTGTACCCCATATTACCCCCTAGGTATATACCAAATAGGTATCCAAGCTTGTGCTTGACATTGCCATTTATGAGTGTAAAAAACAACTTTCTACTTGGTGGTAAATGTGCCAAAGAAAACAATCCGCCCTAGAAAAAGATTTCTTTAACTATTAGTAAAAACACTTCTTTTTACACTAAGAGAGTTTAACTTGCTCTGATACCATGTTAGAAAAATAAATTTAGAGGGCAGGGGAAAAGAGACTCACTCTTCAACTAGCTCAGAAATAAGTTTCGGCTAGGATATTGTAACCATACAGGGACACTTAATTAACCGTAGGAAATAACGCACGAAAAATCTGTGTAAAACGAAGAGAGTTGTAGAAATTTACATGTGTAAGATTAATACAATAACTCAACAAGCCACACTTTAATTTATATGTCAAAACATAAGGAAATACATTCACATAGTAAATGGAGGCTACAACTCCAAGTGAAAAGACAACAAACATACTGCAATTTACGCATCACTCGGGTTGGGGAAACACAACAAACTCACTGTGATTTATGCATCCCTCGTGTTGGGGAGTAAACTTCTGTAAAACTCCATAAAACTAGTTTTTACAAACCAGCCAATATTTCCTCCATGATTTTCTCCTCACGAGTTAAAAACGCAACAAACTTACTGCCATTTACCCATCACTGGGTTTGGAAACTCCTTAAAACTGCAACTCCAAGTAAAAAACACAACCAACTTTATGTAAAAATCCATAAAACTGGTTTTTACAAACCAACCAATATTTCCTCCATGATTTTCCAATATTTCCTCCATGATTTTCTCCTCACTGCCTCACAAACTCTCACTCTCTAACTTGCCCCTCAAACATTACAAATGACTTTTACATCCATATTTATCTAACATACAAATTTGACATTAATTAGATAATAGAGAAAATATTTATTAAAAAACACGATTTTACATAATAAATGATTTTTTGAACTTACAGGTGTTGTTTGCCCATATCTATTTACCAAAATTTATTTAATCCCTGAACTCATCTACTGTGTTGCGGAACGCTAACGGTAAGGGTTGTACTTCTGCTTTGGCTTTAGTCCTTTCCTTGGCAAACAACCTTTCCTTGGCAAACAAAATCGCTGACTTTAATCCTTTTCTCTGCAAACAAAATCGCAACCATACAATGGTTTATTGGGCAAGCATAGTCTTTGTCAGTGTGTTTAAGGCGATGCTTGGGATTATTATTTCCAACAGATATATATAGATATATAGTCCTCTTTGGAATGAGATTTGAAATAAAATTGTTCCCTGATGTATACATTGTTTTGTCTGAAATGAAACCTGACATAAAACCAAACGTCCCTACCTAACCTTAACTTGGAGCCCACACGCCTCGCAATTTAACTTGCAAACATACAGTGACATATATTTTAACTTGCAAACGTACAATGACATATAGGACGGGGCGTCGTGCTCTTGTTGCCACATTCGGTAACTCGCTTACCTAGTGCTCTCCCTAGATGCAGACGAGGGACCAATGCCTATATATTTTGACCCTCCCGGAGGACTTTCCCAATCAAACACTCAGATGGTGGCGCAGCAGCGGGCATTCCCCCAAATCTGCTCTACAAGGATCAACTACCAAATGACATTTCCGTTAGATTCGGCACCCCATATCACACTAACAGAGGAAAGGCATTTTTTGGACATTTTTCTTCGGTTGGCATAGATTTACAAAATTGGAGTTATAATTTCAGAGTTAAATTTATTTATATTTTAAAGATGTTATTATAAAAAAATTATAAATTTTAATTATACGTTAAAATTATAAATTTTGCGAAAACCTTTTTTTCCAAATTTTAACAATTTGGTTTGTTGCAGGGATAGAGATTACTTTATTTATAATTTTCTGTACAAATTTTATATCATTGAATATTGTAATTGTAATTACTTCAATATGCATAGTATTTTATATTTAGAATGTGAGTTAACTGAATTAAGTTAGACCGAGTTAGAGTTCAATGTTATATTTAGTAAAATTAAATTTAATGTGTATTTATATGTTGAAAATATTTTGAGTTAGTAATTAGTTAAAAAAAGATAAACATCTATAATAAATTTGTGTTAATCCAAATTTATTTGATCAATAAAGCTATCATCATATAATTAAATAATTAATGTACATTTAAAAATATTTTTAATAACAAAATTACATCTTTCTCAAACACATTTACAAAGATAGGGGAACGATAAGGAAATAATACAATTTAATTCACCAAAAAAATAAATATTGTTGAAATATTAGTATTTGTTTTATTTTTGTTAAATTTTAAATATAAATAATAATCTTTTTTTCTATCAGTAAAAAATATTTATAAATAACTAATATAATTCTAATAATATATTAAAATATATTTTAATTCTTTAAATTGTTAGATATTAAATTGAATGCTATTTTTTCCAGATTTATTATTTTTCGGATTATATATTGTGTCTTTCTCTTATTTTCTTTTATCTAAATTGTTTAGTGGGTATTAAATGCTTCCTGTGTAGGTTCTGAAATGGTTGAAATTTTTTTACTCACTTATAATAAAAATATTGTATTTATATTATATTTGTTTAGTTTGTAAAGTAAATACTTATTATTTTTAGATCACTATTGTAGTTTTATTGATTGCTATGAATAATATTATTCAAAATTATTATATCATTATAAAATTGATGTACTATTATCAAATTGATAAAAAATAGAAGCATATTATAAAGATTGTTAGGCTACCATATAAATTAAATAATGTAAGTGGAATTTATAAGTTGAATTTGAACAGTTCGCAATGATAGAAGCGAGGGTTCATTTCAAAATTTGAAATATAAGAGAAGATTTATAATTAACAAGACTAAAAAAAGAGAAAATATGGACTTATGCTCAAACATTGGTTTTGTGTTTGACCATGCTAGTTATCAATACTAAAAAAGGTAGGGAGACTATCACCTCCAAATTTTATCCATGAGCCATGTTGATGGATTCTTTAGTAAGTAGTTAGATTCTATACATATCTTTTTGTTTCCTATTACTTACATTATTAATTAGGTCCATATGTGATTAATATGTGACGGCACAAGTTTTCTATTTGTGTACATTGGACATTGAAAATGATGACCTCTTTTTGTAGTTGTAATTTGCAAAATATAGAACTGCTTTATGCATCAACCGATATCAAATGAAGGTTTAACACTAACAAAGAATTTGAAAAATCATTAAAATGAATTCCTTCCGAGGCTGCATTGGAGTTATGTATCATTCATGTACCTTGAGGACTACTCTTGGGCACCTCCTTTGTTATGTGTCCATAGTCCTACTAATCTATATTATGACATATAACCACATTGTATTCACTAGTGGATATGATCTTTCTGGTGTTTCACATGTATCAACTTTGTATTGTTTGTGGTCATGTCTTAGAATTTCATGTCATGAATCTATAGTGTATGTTTTGTGGCTAATTTCAGTTTCTCTCTATGACTGAGCATGTGTTTTCCTACCTTGAGGAGATTATCAACAGATCTAAGAATCTATCTTTTCGTTTCCTCCCATCCATCTTCTGATTTTCCGTTGCTTCCTCCATTTTTTAGCTTTGAATTTTTGTAATACATTTCAACCAGGAATTTATCTTCTGGCCTCATGCATTAGAGGGCATCTATTATAACCCTATTTTCCACTCCAGTATAGTGAGAGAAACCCAAGTTTACTCATTTCACTTTTATTTTGACTTATGTGTCAATTATTCCATTCTAAAAGGGTTGAATTACATGTTTGAGTAATTTCTGATTAATATTTTATCAAAAAATTACAATTATGACATAATACTTATTTCATAATCGACACAATTGAGAAAAAGGTTTGTAGAATATGAGTTTACCAAGGAGATCAACTTGACCCACTTATGTATGAGTTGGCTAGGGTTTCATTATTTTAGAAGCTTCCTGACTTCTCAAGCTCCCAGGTGTATAGATACGTTCTCCTGAAGGATATAATGAACCTATGTAATCTCACTGAGGAAAGGGGGTTAATGAACCTATGTAATCTCACTAAGGAAAGGGGGCTAGATCTAGTATCCATATTATAGTGTAGGAGTTTTGTTGCATTGGAAGGATGCCATGCTAAAGGTTGGAAAGGAGCTCATTGCTTGAGTATATTATCTTGTGTATTTTCCATTGTTGATTAATGAAAGTTTATGATTTTGTTCACTTATATGCTATTTTCATTATTTATTCATGTGTTTTTCCTTTATGTTATTCTTCCCTTCGAGAAAGGCATTTTTTCTTTGGTTGTTGGTACATGTGTGCAAATCAAATTGATCATGATAGCTAGGATCAAGTTCTTCAAGTGGAAGTGGCATATCCAACATTGAACCCAACACTCTACGCTAACCTGTGAGGGACTAGGTGTATCTCCTTAAACTCTTGATTACAAATCCTATAAATGAATGTTATATGTGCCTAGGAATCTAATATATATGCTTTCATTTCTCTTTGCACATACACAGATCTTCTTCTAGGTATATATTGAGCTAATATACTAGGCTAAAAGTAGCCCACCTCTCTTAGGTGAAATTGTCCCGTTAACAATAACATAAAGAGGAAATAATTGCCGGTGGGGACAGGTCCATATAGGAACTTTGAGGAGCTAAAGAAGATTATTTAAGCACTACTTTTGGCATTATTGAAATTCCAACAACCATTCAAAGTGGAGATAAAGGTGAGTGGGTATGCTATGAAGTGGTTTTGATGTAGCGAGGAAGGCCTATATGTTACCATTTTTAAGTATTTCATGGGGTAGCTATTGACTACCATACCTACGACAAGGAACTTTATGCCTTAGTGCAAGTTATGAAGAAGTTGAAGCACTATTTGATGGGAAACAAGAAAATAATCGACATAGATGAGTAGCCAGTACAAGAGCTACATGCCCAAGGTAAGCTACAACAATCTATACATTGCAAGTAGATGGGATTTCTATAATAGTTTCCTTCTATGATTGAGTAAAATGAGAGAAATAGAAATACATTGGTTGGGGTTTCTATAATAATTTCATTTAGTGATCAAGTACAAGAAGAGTAGTACCAAAACGTTGATTGACATGCTTTCAACAGCACCCACACCAAAGATCACAATTTTAGAAACTTTGATGCACATGGAGCTATTCACCCATGATGCATATAGAGACACATATTCAGAGGATGAGGACTTCAAGGAGGAATTTCAATAGTTGTAGATTGTAATTCATGTGTATGATGGAGAAAACATCACGGGCTAGCATCTCGAGGATGGAAAATGTACATCTCCCTAAATGTGAGTGAATGTAGCTTATTACTGAGGCTCACACCTCTCAGGTTATCACAAACATTGGTGTAGGGAAGAAAGCAACCAACTTTTAGAGGTATGTATTAGCCTACGATGCAAGAATATGTAGCTAGGTTCGTAACAGGATTCATGCTTTGTTGTAGTAGAAAACCTAGTAATAGGAAATAGGGTCTATATCATCCATTACCTATAACCACTCATCCCTAGGAAAGAAATTTCCATGGAATTTGTGGAAGGTTTCCAAACAGCTAAGAAGGGACATGACTAAATATTCATGGTATTTGACATGTTGAGCAAGTTTTACATTCTAATGCCTTGTAAAAACACCATTAGTGAGAAATAAGTGTTGAAAAGTGTAACTAGGTTCGGTCTTCATAATGATGTGTGTAATTATGATTTTATATAATTGATGAAAAGAAGAAAAATAAAATTATTTTGTAACACTTGGGTCATGGGTTTCATGTTCAAGGACTTTTATTTTCAGTATAAGCTCCCATTGAGAGCTATTAGGTTTGGTCATCAAGTCATAAAGGTTATTGAGGCAATGTCATGTAATGAAGATCCATTTGGAAAAATTGTAAAAGAGAAGGCAAACTCTCCAAGACCTTGTTAGAAGATCCCCCTTGAAGTCAGAATACAAGAAAGAATAGGATGATTCCATAAAATACAAGTCGACCTGGGCACTAGGACACGTTTTCCTATATGTCATAGATAAATTATTATATATATAGGAAACTGAACCTTCATTTGAGGACAAATTTTAGTCAATAATCCAACACAAGTAAAAGGAGCAAAAATCGCAAGAAGAAGCAATCTCACAATTACTGAGGGGAAGGAAATTCAAAGTGAAGTTCTGTGGGATTTTTTTTGGGCTAAAATTCTCACACATGTGGCACAAACTAGTGTTTTTGTAGTGGTGTCATATCATTCCATTTAGCAAGCATTTAAATGTCTCCAAGTTAGCTTATTTACAAGATGAGTTCACCTAAATAAGTCCACAAGTATAAAAACGAAAGGAAAGCATCTCCAAACTCTATCTTCCCCCTCCCACATGAAAAATTATAGAGGCACGAGTTGCGGGACTGTGGAAAAAGGGCAGGTTCACTTGTCGTGACTTAGGAAAGAGGGAAAGGAACATCTTGTGACTTGGTATTGGAGAGGAAATTAGGTCAAGGGTATTCATCTTGGTATTCATCAATTAAATTCTCTATAAGAAGAAGAATTTGTTTGGGTTTTCCTCTCAACTTGGAGAGGTTTTTACCCTGGTTGATCACCTATATTCGGTGTCTCTTGTCTCTTTATTATTTATGCTTTCGTAGTTGTTTGATGAAGAAGAACCCTCTAATGATCTAACTAATGGCAATATCATAATATCAATAAGTAAAAACCATTCAGAAGTAGTTATCATTACAAGAGATATCACCTAGTCTTCATGCCCTAGATTTCTCAACATGGTTTCAGAGCGAAGATGAGAAATCAAGGAAAGGGTTTCTCGTCAAGGGACACACAAACACTCAAGGATCAAATCTCGAAGTATATCAAAGTGAAGTCAAGATATACAAATAAGGGTCAAAACCTTATATTAAATAAGAACTCTTGGGATCCTCAAGAGACCCTTCTCAAGTTAAAGCGACCTACAAATGAAATCCTCTTGAAGGTTATTCATCCTAGAAAATCAAGATCAAGGACATAGTCATCATCTTCAAAATGTTCTAAGAAAATCTCCATTTCATTGAAGCAAGGTCCTTACCATTGAATGACATCATCAAGAAGTCATAATTGATCATCGTCAACAAGGAAATCAATAATAAATGATCTAAAGTGATCTCCCCCTTTGTATGGTCAAGGACCATTCCTGAAGAGAACTATCTTCATCAAGGAAAAGTTTTCTGTTAACTATGTCATCATCAAATTCAAGGAGGAAACAAGTGGAAGAAGCATCCTAACATGTTAGTATATTTATGTCTGAATCTTTTAAAATTTATTTTTTTTCTAGGAAAGAAGCAAATTGGTTGGGGCTTCAAACTATCTTGTGTGAAAGAAGATGACAGATCTAAATATCATTGAAAATGAGGTCATGGAACATGTCAAAGGCTCAATCATCAAACCGTAGAAATACTATGCTAAAGCACTTGCACAGTTTATGAAAGGGGAAGTGAGCGCTCATAGGATTCTTATAGAATTAATAAAGGATCCCCTCATTCCATATGTATCAAAACTTGACACTTCAAAAGAAATATATGACAAATTGGTAGATGCCTTTTTTTGTAAGAACTATAGGAGAAGTTATATCTCTAAGGAAAGAACTCTATAAGCTAAAGATATCAAAAGAAGAAGGGATAACCTCATACTTCATGATGATATCTGAAATAAGGGATCAACTTCAAGATCTGGTAAAATAATGTCTGAGAAGGAGATGACCACTGTAGTACTAAATGCACTACCAGAGGAGTGGGGTAACTTTGCTTCAAGTATTTATGGGAAGAAAGAAGCTATTCATTCCAAGATCTATGGTCTCTATGAAAAATTGAAGAAATTAGGTTGAAGGAAAAAACTGATGTAGGATCAAGTGATATGCTACTATGGCAAAGAGAAAAGGAAAGTTTGGGACATTTTGTGTTTAGAAAAAGAAGAAGAAGATGGTTAATATTCAATGCTATGGATTTCAATAATATGGGTGTACAAGAGAGATTGTCATAATCTCAAGAAGGAAAATAACAAAAGAGGTAAAGAAGAAGCCCATATCATTGAAGAAGTGGAAGAAGTTGAAAATAAGAAGTCCAAGAAAGAGGAAGTCAAAGATGTCTACTATGATTGAGATAATATTTCTCACATAGTTATTTTCAAGTTTATGACTTTCAAGCATATGGCCACCATAAGTCACTAAGGAGCATGATATGATGCATCATGGCATCATAAAAGAATTAAAAGCAAGAGATTGTGACATCATCATAGAAACACATTAAATATTGTTGAAATAGAAGTCTATGGAAGTCACCTATGGAAGGATATAGCTCTTGGTAACCTCATTAGAATAATAAGTTATACTTATGGAAAAAATAAGAAAAAGTCATTTAGAACCAAGCTCATCATACAGTAGTCAAAAGGGAACATTTGGTGGATGAGGATACTCAAGATTCTCTATGGGAATCTCCATAAGAAGGTCCACCAATCAAAAGAAAACAAGTCTTTCATAAAGAATTCCATATTCTAGGAATTCATGGGATGATGGTATGATCCCAAAATAAGTGAAGCATATCAAGGAATTGAAGTTCTTTCGATCTAGGAAACTGTTGAAGGAAGTCTAGACAACCTAAAGAAAAATGAGGTATGTATGGTTGTATTCGATTTTGTAGAGTCATGTCATACGGTTGCGGGTACCATCTATAAATACTCTATCTCGAGAGCATGATCAGGAGAAAATTATCTCCTCCATTAAGGATATGCAAGAAGGCATGGGTCACACATTTCCTAGATAAAATGAACATAATATGTCTTCATATGAAATATTAGGTGGTTGACAATAGTTGGAGGAACCATGATCCGATGTTTATGGAATAAAAATGTGTGAAGAAATAAGGGAATCGATCATGAAATATGTAACTATGAAGATCTAAGGACTGAAATATTTGACTAGGATATCTCCATGAAAGATACAAAGACTCTGTGCTAAAGTGTGAAAAAATAAAGAAGACCTTAACATATATAATATATATATAATATATATTATCTAAATAATATAAATATAATATATATATATCTATAATAATATATATATATATATATATATATATAATATATAATATATTATATATATATCTATATTGGTATGTTCCAAATATATAGTATATTGTATTGTTGATGAACTCACTGTATGTTTTTTTTTTTTTTTTTTATATTAAATTTATTTTTTTGTCCTATGAATTTATTTATTTATTGATCCTATAATTTTTTTTTTTTTATCATAAGTGGGTAATTTTTGTTTATATTTGTTCAATTCCTTTCATTTTTTAAAATGATCTATATTGGTGATGTGTCAATATATATGTTAGATGTTGATGAACACAAAAATATGTCAAGATGAAAGACCATAACAAAGGTAATTTTGGTTTAATGTTCATTCCTCATTTTTTAAATGATATATGGATGGGCTTATGTAGGGCTTCCAAGGGAAGAACTATGGATGTCATCCGCAACTGATGCCCATGTATTAGGATGAAAGATCCTTAAGGAAACATGGCATGAAGAAGGGAAACATGGCATGAAGATATACTAAATATGGATTAATGGATGACTTTTCGATGAAAGAAATGATAACATCAATTAGTCATGAATGAAATTTGTGGATTGATTATCTGATATGAGGAAGACCTAAAAGATGTAGAATCTATGACAAAGAAGAAAATTCATGACATTAAAGGAAGGAGTTCTACAAGCAGTCATTTATCTCATGATCTCCACCTAAAGAGCTGCTAAAAGCAAGTCCTTAGTCAACAGGGAGCTTGCTTAAGTCGCTAGTTAAGAGGGAGCTTTGGTACGTTGCTATTTACATGAATGGATACATTCCTTTAATGGAATGGGTATGTCCTCCCTAAATTGAGAGGGAGAGATAAATACATCATTCTTCTCTTCACTTGGGAATACATAATGGAGGATTGGGTAAAATTTAGCATTTGATACTCTTTGAGGATGATTTAGGGCATCCAAGATAAGAGTAGGTTAGAGGACTGATATTATTTGAGGATTGAGAATCCAAGATAAGAATAGTCTTGGTGTACCATATGCTTAGAGAACCTAGGTCTGGTGTGTCCTGAGAGAGACAATGATGAGGGTGTCTATACATCATTGGTATCGCCAGCATTGAGCTCTAACCATGTGGAGAGATAGAGCTATTAGTGAAGGCCTTTCTATGTGACAATGTTGATTGACATGATGGTATACAAATGGGTTACCAATCCGACTCTTCATATTGGGAATGTCCAAATACCTTGTATGGATTATGAATACCTTTATAGTTAAGAGGGAGTGTTGAAAAATGTAACTAGCTTTGGTCTTCATAATGACATTTGTAATTATGTTTTTACATAATTGATGAAAAGGAGGAAAATAAAATTATTTTGTAATGGTTGAGTCATGGGTATAATGTTCAAGGAATTTAATTTTTAGTGGAAGCTCCCATTGAGAGCTATTAGGTTTTCTCATCAAGCCATAAAGGATATTGAGTCAATGTCATTTAATGAAGACCCATTTGGGAAAATTCTAGAAGAGAAGTCAAACTCTCCAACACCTTGTCACAACACCCCCTTGAAGTCAGACTATGAGAAAGAATAGTGTGATTCTAGAAAAGACAAGTTCATCCTCTATCTATTGAAAAACACTATATATATATATATATAAGAAAATTCACCCTTCATTTGAGGACATATTTCATTCAAGCATCCAATACAAGAAAAATGAGTACATATCACAAGAAGGAGCAACCTGATAAGTAGTGAAGGGAAGGAAACTGAAATTGAAGTTCTGTGGGACTATTTTTGGCAAAAACATCTCGCACATGTGCAAAAAATTAGGGTTTCTATAGTGGTGTCATATTAGTCATTGTAGCATTCATTAAAAGGTCTTCAAGGCAGCTTCTTTTCATGCCGAGTTCACCTAAAGAAGTCTCATGTTATAGAAAAGGAATGAAAGTATCTCCAAACTCTATCTTCCTCCTCCCACATTAAAAATCGTAGAGGTACGAACTGCAAGTCTGTGGAAAGAGGACAAAATTTTAGGTTAGCTGAGAAGTGCACCACAAGAAGGCAGGTTGGTTTGTGTTAACTTTGGAAAGAAGGAGAAGAAGAAATTGTGAATTGGTCATGTAGAGGAAAATAGGTCAAGGGTCTTGGCCTTGATTTTCGTCAAGTGAAGTCTCTATAAGAAGAAGAATTCGTTTGGGTTTTCCTCTCAAGTTGGAGAGGTTTTTCCATGGCTGATCGCCTACATTATTTGTATATTGCATCTTTATTTTTTATGCTTTCATAGTTGTTTGATGAATAGTAACACTATAATAATCCAACTAAGGAGAGGATCCTAATCTAAAGAAGTAAAAGGAATTCACAAGTACTTATAATTATAAGAGAAATCACCCAATCTTGATACCATAGATTTCTCAACAAGAAACAACAAAGTTATTCCTTGGAAAGGCATGGGTGCACTTTCGGATACTAAGGAGTGTCATTTACAAATGAGACATGATATTTCTCAGTGCATTTTTTACTACAATGTCAGAGAATATGGACACAAAATGGAATAGATCTTCATCGTTCAATCCACAGACATAGGGGTAGATAGAAGTAGTCAATATTAAATTGGTGCTTTGAGGGATTACACTCAAAATAATCGAATGGATTGGGATGAAAATATGATATATATACAACACTCTCATAATATAGCAATTCACACTTATGCTTGTATGTCCCCATTTCAATACTATTTTGGATATTTTCCACTTTCATTTTTCGATATTACATATGCATAGCAAGGGGTAGAAAGTGAGGATCTTACAAAGGATACCTTAAGGGATGAATTTTTTTTTCATAATATCAGGAAGATCCATATACAAGTAAATGATATAGTTTAGAAGTCAGAGTAAAAATATAAGGCCTACCATTATCAACATAGAATAGAGAAGACATCCAAGGTGGGAGAGAAAGTATGGTTACAATTGAACAAGGATAGGTTATAGGGTCTCAATAAGAAAATAAAATATCTATGGTATGACCCCTTAAGGATACTATAAAAGGTGGGAGATAATACCTATAGACTCTATCTACACATAGACATGTATGTTTAGTCAGTTGTGAATTTAGAGAATTTGAAACTCTATTAGTGTTCCATACCTTAGCCAGGGGATTTCCTAGCAGATGCTCAGGAAGAGGCTAAAGGATATAGTTTTTTGTAGAAGAGGTATAGGACTATTAGACGGGTGTAGCATGACCTTTGGTATATTAGGTTTAAAGGAAAACTTTGAGGAATAGCTAAATGGTACACCTAAGAGAAGGTGGAGGGGGGATTTTCCTCACATCATTTAGTAGAAGATTTTGGGGACAAAAGCATCCAAATATTGGGGATGTGTGATAACTATTAGATAATTATATTTTTTTTATCCATACCAATTATTTATAGTAGAAGAAGTGGATTAATTAGCTGACAAAGCGATTTTTACTCAGGGGACATAGTTTGGTAAATTGGAGTCAGAAACCTTTCGGGAGCATTTTGAGGCATCATATTGATTTTTGGTGGTAAATATTTGTTTCCATACAATATTTTTCCCAATTTGACACAAATATACCTTTCCATTGACACAAAAATTACTTGAATTGGAGCCAATATGCAAAATCTATGCCATTTGGAAGTTCACGTTCTAGTTGTTTCCACCATAATTCGAGACAATGTCACATAAAACCCATCACTCATTAGAGAGGGGTTAGCCACACAATAATGATGAAGAAATATCTAGAAGGTAAATTTTTTAACTTTAGTCAAGTGTTGAAGGAGTCACACCTAACCACAAATAGGTTATCAGGTTGTGTCATAATCAGGCCACCAACAGGTCAAGGGCACTTCCATTCTTTTAGAGTGCATTTTTCTCCATATAAAAGGAGAGTATCTAAGAGGGATAATGAGAGACCAAATAGAGAGGATTTTTCCATTATAGTATCCCAACATCCACAAGATTCATACTAATTTAGAATTCTAGAAATATAAGGAGAAATAAATGTTAACAGTGTAGATTTCATATTTTGAAGAATAATGTATCGGAACTATTGCGACAAATTATCTAGAGGAATATACAAAATAGTTTAGGGATAAAAATTTATCCTCTATATAGCTTAATTTAGAATTGGAGCTAGTTTCAATGAAAGAGATTGGTAGTAAGATATCAATTAGTATTCCAGTTGTGTAATGCAAATAATTTGTGTCCTCCATAGAAGTTAAGGAAAGTACTTTGTTGTCGTGTCTATGTTTGGTCATTTTTTGTGGATTTTTTTTTATTCCTTTCTTCTTTATTTAACCACCTAATTCTACATTTTTTTCTCTGAATAGTGTTCTCTTGCTTTTGAAAATCATCAATTTCTATGATTAGTTATCCCTCTAATTCCTTGAACATGTTGCATGTGGGACCTTCGAGGATAATTTGTTCTTGCAATTGCTACATTCGAGACTCTAATGCTTGCTTCATTGTGAAGATATTTCCAAACTTCAATTTATTCCAAACTTTTACCTTTGCTTTAAATTCCTTTAGTTTTAGTTGAAACATATGCATGTGTTTCTTCCCATAGCATTCTATTTTTGTCTACTATCCTTTTCCCTTTCTTAGAAAATATTGATCCTATAACGAAAATTTACAAATATAAATGGGTGATTGTGGATCACTTGCTTTAGATCAAGCCCGAAGCATATGGGACAATAATCTAATCCTAGACTTGTTAAAGTAGAGGCTTATATGGAAGCATCCTTCTCAAGGAGTGCTTAAGGGATAGTAAATTTGTCTAATGTTCCAACGATTTGATATTTTCCTCCATGTCTATTATTATAGGTAAATGTGTCATTCTCCATGCGTAACTTTGTTCCTTGAAGTAGTTGAATTAGATCCCTGAACTACTGGGTCTCGTAATCTAATCTTTTGATACCACCTTTCTTCTCATCTAGGGATTCGGTGAGGTTCAAATCCCCTCCTAGTAATCTAGAGCTCATCTTGATAAATGGATCAAGTTGTTTCTATGTTTTTGATGAAGATTGGTTTCTCTCTAGTAATATGAGGACCATAAATTACCATAATACATCCTATATCCTTGGCTCTTATATATAGGAATCTTCCTAAAATAATGCACAATAGGGGGATATAGTCACTAAAGGAAACATTCGAGGGGTTCTATAGTACTACAAGTCCTATTTAATTTCCAGTAGCATCAAGTGCTATTGAGTCATAGCCCAGCCGACATTGTGGGGCTATTTTACTAACTTTTTCTCCTAAGATTTTGGTCTCTTGTAGTATCATGACTTTCATGTTTTTCATTTTGAATTATTCTCTTCAAAAGTCTTCTCTCTCCCTTGCAATTGAGTCGTGTAATGTTCCATTAAATAATTTTGAATTAGAGAAGTCCTTAGAGATGGAAATCACTTCTAGAAATATTGTAAACTATCTTGCATTGAATAATCCACACTAGTTGGATCAAGGCATTATTCATCCTTCTTCCCCACTTTTTATCTTCCTTGAACTACTAAGGCTTTTTTGTTAGAGAAGGTGTTGACACCTAAGTTTCTACTAGTTGATCCTGTATAGTTCATTGATTCCTGGAGTTGATCCTTACCTTAAGGTAGATTTGGTGAAACTCGAGTGTCTGGTGTTTCAGATAGAATTTAGATCTTTGTTCTTTCATTCATTAATATTGTTAAGTAGAGTTTTCTCATCCTTATTTAGAATTTAAATTTCCTCATTCAGTTCTTCCCCTACCACATATAGAATATGCTCCTCACAATGGAGTAGTAGTTATTTATTATTTTCTAGGGATTTCGTTTTCTGGGATGCTACCTTTTGTTGTATTCATTCTTCATTCGGATCTAGATTCATGATGTCCTCTAGGAATTATGGCTCTTCATCTTGTTGCATGAGTACTGCATATTGTTTTTTAATTGAATATAGTCCTCTTTCTATTTTTATGGTTCGTTCCTTGGGGTTATATTTATTTGTTAAGTTCTTATTTTTATGAATTTGTGTAGATATATTGGTTGGGTGTCATGTTTGTTCCCCCCTTAATGAAAAGGGTAATCATGGAAAACATGGTCATATTCATGGTAGCAGTGGTACATGCTTATAGTCAAGAGTTTGTTTCCAAACTTCATCTTCATATTATATTCCAATGGATTTTAGAAATGGCTAAGAGATATTCATGTAGTCATAGATTTTGCATAAGAGGTGTAGCATCCTCTTCTAGTAGCTTTAGATATCTTCAGAAAAGAATGAACTTTGTTGTTGATTCCCTCAAGGAATTTTCGGTCCCAAAATGTTTTCCAATAAGGAAATTATTCACACAAACACTATCATGTCCATAAAACTGTTCTTTGTTTGGGCTATATCACTCTTCCTAGAATGTCATGAATAACCCATCATTGTTGAAAAAATAAGGGCCATTTTCAAATACCTTTAGTCAGTTATATAGATTCTTGAATGTAGCTATGAAGAAATTCTTGGCCCCTAATTGTAGATAACATGGCCTTTAGGTTCCCATTTATTTTGGATCCACCTAATTGTGTCTCATTGAGTGTGCCCAATGATGAACAATTTATATATAAGAGAATGGAATTTCGTCTACTAAATTTAGCTATCAAGTTTGGTCGATCTTACCCCGTATTTGGGATCTTCACTTATTTTAATAATTAATTTCTCTTTGAGAGGCTTCTCCATTGTGGTCCAAGAGGGGTGTTTCTAGGTTTATCCTTCTCCCTATTCTTTCTAGGAATATGTTTTGATATTTCGTCACCGAAAATAATATTATGATAAGAGGGGCTCGCACCCATCCCTCCACAAGGGCTCATTCGTAGTTGTCAATATTGAAGGGTTTAGTGGTTGGCGGTTCTTTTGAGCCAACTAGCACAACCATATAAACTAAATGACTGGTAAACACTAAATGACATCAATCCATGATAAGAATGAAAACACTTATCTTCAAAAAAAATAAAAAAATTAAAAAATGTTATTATTATTATTTATTAAAAATAATAATTAATTAAAACTTAAACATATCTACATTTAAAGAATATGTAACGAGATATTAGCCATGGAGACTCAACCCCATTTTATCATGGATATCCTTGATCAATAAATAGGGTTTATTATAATACCATGGATTATCAAGATGTCTTGCCTCGATAACCATAACTCATTTCATACGACACTTGTTCATATGAAATTTTTTAATTAATCTTTTTACTTAAAAGGGAGAAAAAACCATGACTGATATGGAGATAAATCTAAACATATGGTTTGTGAAAACGATAAATATTATTCTAAAATATTTTATGTAAGTTAAATCCATAACATCCACCTGATAGCAATTGATTATTAAATTAAAACTATGGAACTATTGATAATTAAATGAAAATTATGGAACTGATATTCCAACTTATAAATGTATTGGCATAATGATACTGTTTTATGAAATTAATCCTTTTTTTCCCAAGGAAAGAAATCTACCTCCATGATTGCTCGAAGCCTAGAGTGAGGTTGTTAGTAATAGGCCAACCCACACATATACTCACTTGAGAGTTCACATGACTCAAAGCCAATGCAACAATATTAATAGGAAAAAATCAATTACAATAATGTTTATCAAGGAATTATAGCTCATCACTCCACTAGTATGGATTTGAGCCTCGGTGGGGAAGATAACATCCATTATGGCTAACCACCTAAGGTAACCCAATTGGCTACTTAAATTAAAAAGATATTTTATTTTACTAAATTGTTTCTAATATCCATGTTGGATGAAATGGGGTCAGCAAGGTTGGTGAGTGATTTCATTTTTCTCAGATTTTATACCTTCACCTCTCACTTGTTCTTAGTTTTTACTAGTGGTGGAACTCCACAATAGGTAAATAGCAAGACCCCTCAATCTAATCCTATAAACATAAAATCTATATTAAACCCAAATTTTGTACTTAATGACACACTTTCCTTGATTAATAGATTCTTAGGAGAGTAAATGAGGCTTTTCATATTTTATGTTCCTTAATATGTTTATTGTCCAATATTTGAAGAGATATTGCAAATATTTCATGAAAATCAAGAACTAGATATATTTTTGTGACTTGTTCCCTATTACCAGAGAGCCTCAACTTTACTACTTGAGGGCATTTAATGAACCTTCTTGTTGTTGCAAGATTGAATAGGAGCAAGTTGCCCTCTTATATGTATTTTGAGAGGGAAATGTAATCCTCCTCTTAAGGAGGATGTTCCCCACTCATTGCATAAATAATGGGATGAAGTACCCTAGTAGACATGTAGAGAAGAGTGTAAAGAATACGAAAAAATACTAAATTTATATTTCCATGCAATTTTTGTAGCTCTATAATGTGAAAATAGTTTCTTAATTAATTGAAGTGTTGTTTTATTTTAACTCATAGTTTGTCTTTCCTCTAAGGGACTCTAACCATCCTTGGGCCAGGCCCACCTTAGATCCTTTAGAATCCTCATATAATTTATGTCTATGTTATACTTCTATTTATCCTTGCAACATTTATAATAGCTACCAATCATATCACTCATGCATCGTTAATTAGAATGCATTTACGAAAATACATGCCTTATAGGTTATCCTAGCATTTCATTGAGGTGGTAGCATTAGTTAATGTCATTTAAAGTATTTATTTACTTCATTTTTTTGTTGTTACACATTTACTGTTCACTTCTTTTCTCATTTACTATTCACTTTTTTGCTTTGTTATGTAACCAATTTTGTAGCTAGATGAAAGATACCTAGTTTAGTTTTTCTAGGGTAAACTTGCAACAAGTTCTATTGAATCTTTGATCGGGTTGATTTTATCATTTTATAACATTTCCAAAACCTCCTTGCTTCTTGAAATCGATTTTTTCTTGGTTACATGCTTGTTGAACTTCCTCTCATAGTAAAACAAGGACTCCTAATGGATCTTGTAACTAACCCTTCATTCTCAATCATATTTGAAATAAATTTATGATTCGACTTCTTTGGTATATTAAAACACTATTGGACCTTGATGTTGAAACTTGGAGGTATAGATACCTTTTCTGTCTTTTTTTTTTTTTTTTAATTTACTTTGGAAATTTACTTTTGCCTACAAATTAGGGTTTAGAATTCACATTCATTCATTTCAGTAGTGTGCTTTCTTTTTCCTTACAGATAGCATAGAAATGTGTAAGTGTTATTTCCATTCATTGCATATAAAATATATGTTTGCAAGTGTTCTCTCCTTAATTTGAAGTACCTTAAGTTTTCATGCCATTTTCTTTTCATCAAGTCATTTTTTGTAATTGTATTTTTCCTGTAACATAGATTAGTTGACTTGGTTTCTATACATACGACTTTCATTTCAATGCTTCCAGATACATAAAAATAATATAGAGAAGTGGAAAGTTGATGCTGCAAATACATTGTTGACTCCTCTATGTTTTCACAAAACTCGAGTTGATAATTAACACTAATAACCGTGGAAGGTGCACACTTCTTGTTGCAATATTGAGGGCCATTACCTTTCGACATAATTCCCAAGGAGGTGTCAGAGTATCTTTTATCTTATTCTTTTGTTGACTTTCTGTTTCTTTCATTTCTTCTTCTGAAAACGAAGAAACACACATTAGGCTTGTCTTTTCATAATTTATAGAAAATGAAAAAGACACATTCTTTTATTTTATGCCTCAAAGAAATGGATAGGACATGGCAATTTCAGCCAAAATCCACCACATACACTAGTAGCCAACCCATTAAAGCTCATTGTGAGCCTCCTAAATTATCCACAGTGATTTTTGAGGCCATTTTTGCCCACAAAGTGAGGACTTTTGAATACCTTCACACCCCACCAACACTATGACTAAAAATTGCGGACCATAAGTGTTCACATTTCGTGTTAGAGAAAAAAATGTAGAAGCTAGAATGGAAAACATTAATCTTTATGTATGTTGAAAATGACGACAATAAATTTTAGAAATAACATCTAGAAATTCTAAATTAATTTGTCGTTGAATTAAATTGAGAATTAAATTGTAATTCTTTTCTCATAGAAACTTGTAATAGTTAACTAAGTTAAGTTGACTTAGTTAACTTAGGAAATTTGAGCTAGAAGTCTATCTAGAGTCATGTAAGTGTGATCCCTAAGTTTTAGGGGTCCATATTGAGTCTATTGGAGTTGTAATTAGATAACTCAATCATACTGAGCTAAAATAGGTTAAACTAGTACTAACTGTTGGAGGAACTAGTAGAGGTATAGTAGTGGGTCCATGCACTAGTGCACCCTCAACGCCACACGATCTAACTAAAGATTCACTTAAGAATAAATCATCCACAGTAGTTAAGAGGAAGTCCTATTTGAGTCTAGAGTGCAAGGATAGTGTATTATTAGTTGTATAATTTTCTGAGTTGTACAGATGGAGCATGAAATTAGTTGAGGACCTGAGTTTGTATTTCGTAGTTATGGAAGAAGGATTTCCTCATTAAATAGAGGTTAATTCCTCCAGGAATTGCATAGGGAAGTAAGGGATTGGAGAGCAGAAGAATAATCTATGTGTTTTCTTATGCTAGCTTGTGAGTAGAGAGTTGATCACACTTGGGCAGGAATTGCTGTAGTGAGAACAAGCATTGTATTTTCTTCTCAAATCTTCTGCTTAATGCAATATAGATAGATGAGGTTTTGAGCAGTGGCTTTTCCCATAGAAATACAGTGCTATGTGCCATTAATATTCTTCTTCTTTGTTCTTATTATTTTCATCGATTAATTTTGGCTTCTACTGAATAGTAGTGTGGATTCTTGTCATATGTTTTAGCATATCACATTAGTTGTTGAATCTACAAGTAAAAAATGCACAATGTACTTTCGCAATTCTACGACTTTCCTTACACTTTCATTTTTGCGATTGTTGTGGCATGAAAAACCAATGATTACACGACCAATGAGAAAGAGCTCAAATTACTCCCTTCCACCTTGAAAGATGCAACCCTTCTATGGTTCATGAGCCTAGAAGGAAATGATATTAGCACATGGGGACAAATGCATCAAGCCTTCAACAAAAAATACTGGGATTACTAAAAGGTGAGGGCTATGAGACATGAAATACCCAAACTTGTTCAATGAGAAAAAGAGTATTTGGAAGTCTTTGAGGAGATATTCTAGTTGAGTTATAGAAGGGAACATACTTGCAGCTTGTGTCTAGAAGCCATGAAGCTAGTTCTACTATGAGGAGGAAAGGAATATCTAATGGAAACAATTAACTCGCTGGTCAATGGATACATATACTAGCTCACTTATGATGACATAAACATATATTCAAAACCCATTGTATTGTTAATAAAAAAACAGGTAAAGCAAGGAGACACTTGTAAAGTCCTTATTCTTCCTCCTTGATTATTAAAAAGGAAATATGAGGTATCCTAGAGGAAATGCATATTGATTCATTGCATACATTTTCCATGTATGTGGACACCTTAGATATCAAAATAAAATAGGAGGAAGAAGAATAGGAATTAGCCATATTTTTCCATCAATGGGTTGTAGCGAATCCTAGGAATTAATGTCGTTTCAGTATCATAGAGTATGCTTTGTCTATGAGGCGAACCATTCCACTAATAAATGTCAAGTTTTCTAGGTCTAAACTGTATATATGAAGGAGTAGAATGGAGCATGGATCATTTCTTTTTTTTCAAGCAAAAGTGGCCATAAGCTCCAACGAAATTCTAATAAGGTGTGAACTTTTATTCTCCTTTCAATACAAATTATAATGTTCATTATCAACCTGTTGATGAGCCAAAATGTACTGCCAATGACTAAGGGGTCTCCTCGATGTGAAGTCCCAATTAGACCTTACACCCATTTGGGATAGGTATAGGCTCTACTGCCTCCTTCCTTCTCCTATTGTGTCATATTTGTACACCCTTCAATCCTATCCCAAGTTGTTATTAAGGGGGGATGTTAGGATATTCCAACAAATAGGAAATAGTTAAGTATAACTTGGTCTAGTGTAGAGTTAGGTAAAGTGTGTTTCTTTACTATGTACTTTTGTAACTTACAATCCAACGGTCATGATATGTAGTGATCCGGCGGTTCATTTTCTCCTCGGTATTACTAACACTTGATCTGTGGTTTAACACCTGACTGGTCCATGATCTCTATTTAAAGAGCATGGAGGGTCATTTGTAGGGTAAACGTACATGAGAGAAGCTTATGTAAATTTTCATTCTTTTGTTAATAAATTTCCTAAAATGGCCACGTTGGCTCAGGCCATGGAATGTTTCCCTCTTTGAGCGTTTCAACCACGTCAAAAATACTGGTGTATTGATTTGTGATCTGGTTGTGAGTGGTGTCCTTTGGTGTTCTATCTAAGGAACTTACCCTGTAAATTCCTACATGTTATCAGAGCCAAGTTGAGGGCCGCATCCGTTGGTGATCCAAATCTGAAGCCGGTAGAACTGCATCCGACTGTTGTTTTGTATATCTACTATTTGTGACTACTTTCAGGCTGAGAGGACTACTCTATTGTGTTAGGAGCATCGGTTCCAGTGAGGAATCCCTTTTGTTTCACACAAAAAGGTTTTTGGTAGCCCTAGCTACGTCATTTTTAAGATCTGGAGGTATACAATGTTTATTTGCAGTTTTTAGTTATTTTCTCTATGTTTATTTTAGTTTATTGAGCTCTTTGTTTTTTTATTACTGGATCTATACCTTTCATTTCCGCGTATGGTCTTTGCCCCGGGACTCTGTGCGATATTTGCAAATCAGAAACAGAAAGGAAGGATCTTTCTCATGCATATGCTCTTTTCTGCCATGCCTTAGTGTGATCTCAGAAAATCAGAAACATTGAGGACAATATATAATTTCCCGCTAAAGTTAACTTCAAGCTGTAAGGTTTATTTTTTTTTTATGTCCATGTTGGGTTTTGTGTTTTTTGTTTTGTATAAAAAAAGAGCTTTTTCAAGTAAGCACACACCCCAAAGCTTCAGTGACTTAAAAAAAAAAAAACCCTTCATCTTTTCCAAAAATTACTAACCTTTTAATCTAGCTCACTTGGTCCAAAGCTACTTTATGAAAATAGGGGTCTTAAGTTCAAGCCTTTCTTGGTCCAAAGCTACTTTATTAGTTTAATTTTGGGAAGGGAGTGAATTTTTTCAAATATAGCATTGTCATTCATTTCTGCACATTCCGGCACTTCGTCGGCATCTTCAACAAATTTTCTTCGAAAAGCCATAACTTCTTCATCTGGAAGTCATTTTCAGAGCCCTTTTTCTTAATCAGTCTATTTTTTTGAGATCTTTCCATTGGAACACTTATTTTCAACATATATAGCTTCAGTTTCTATCAAAATGGAAAGTCCATGCCAAGTTATTCTTGACAACACCAACTACTTCCAATGGTGGTCATACATTGTGGATTTACTTATAAGTAAAGGTTTTTACAGAATAGCCTCAAGCCAAGAAACCAAACTTAAAGATGGAGATAAGGTAGCCAAATGTGAAAAATAAGAAATATCAAGCATGTGCATTGATAGGGATGTTTATTTCTCCAGACCTTAGATTCCATATTGCAGAACTTGATACTCTTGATGAAGCAATGAAACAAATCAATAAATTTTTTGGAATTAAAAATGAACTTACAGCCCATCAACTTGAAAATGAGTTTCTTACATTGGACCCCAATAATTTTTCTTCCATTGAATCTTCTTTGTCCAAGTTCAAGACTGTTAGACTTCTCTTGGAAGATGTTAGGGTTAAGAAAGAAGATGGTAACCTTATATATTCCATTCTTACTAAGTTGGGACCAACCTACTCTGTGTTCGTTTCCACCTTCCATTCTACAAGAGAAGCCTTGATTTCTCAAGGAAAAGACTACAAGTCCCCTTCCTTTGATTCCTTCTGTGATTCTTTAATAAGAGAACAAGAAAAAATCTTACATCCTGGTCTTCTTAATCTTGGAAAATCTTATAACAAAGCCTTAGCCGCCTAGCAGCAACCAAATTCAAAGAATCCTAAGAAGTTGTCTCCTAAAAGGAATGGTCCTAAACCAAAAATGGGTCCTAAGCAATTCCAACCTCAAAATGACAAATTATTTCAACAAAATGATAAGTCAAATAAAAAAAAAAGGGAAGAAGATTGATTGACATTGCCACTTTTGTAATCGAGATGGCCACTTAGAATCCAAATGCTTTAAGAAGATGAAAGCCTCAGAAGCAACAATGAAGAAGAATAACATCCATTTGGAGCACTCTTCAACTTCAACTTCATCTTCGGGAATAACACTTTCTGCATGTGGTTTTCAAACATCTCGGTCTGGATATGCACTAAATGTATCTTTTTCTCCTAATTCTCATAAGTGGCTCATTGATTCTAGAGTTTCTTATCACATGGCAAAAAAAAAACCATGTTTTCTTCTTTAAATGATTGTAACACCAAAAATAGATATGTTGGTGATGATAGATCTCTTAGTGTTGTAGGGACTGGAACTGTTCATATAGACAATGGTTAATTTAATGATGTATTATGTGTTCCAACTTTATCCTACAACATTTTATCTATATATCAGATAACTCATTCAGGTGAAGGTAAAATCGTTGAATTTTCACCTCACAGTGTTGTAATTAAGGACCTAAGAGATCCTAGACAGATTTTAGCTACTAGCATTACTGATGATTCTACAAGGCTGTATAAGTTTAACAACTTTGGGTCATCAAATATTTCCTCGGTATTTGTTGCTCATAATGATGAAGTGAGTAAACTTTGGCATGAGAAATTTGGTCACTTAAACTATCACTCCCTTCAGAATACATGTAAAGAAAATATGGTGACAGGTCTTCCAATGGCATCTTGCAGAGATAGTTTTTGTTTCAGATGTGTACTCGAAAAACATCATCCGGATAGTTTTCAAAAACATGCCTCATGGCACGCCTCAGCCCCTTTACAGCTTGTGCATAGTGATTTATGCGGTCCACTTCCAATTGTTTCATTCTATGGCTACAAGTATTTCTTAACTTTCATTGATGATTTCTCCAAATGCACTTGGGTGTACTTCTTAAAACTCAAGAGTGAAGTATTTAACATGTTCTTGGCCTTTAAAGCCTTTGTTGAAAAACAATCTAGACATCAAATTCTTAAGCTAAGATCTGATAATGGTGGAGAATATGTTAACAACAAATTCATCAACGTTTGTATTGAGAATGGAATTCAAATTCAACATACTGTTCCATATACTCCACAACAAAATGGTGTAGCTGAAAGGAAGAATCGTAACTTAAAGGAAATGGCTAATTGTATGCTTCAATCTAAAGAACTTAGTCTTAATTTTTTGGCAAAAGCAATTAGCTGTGCAAATTAGATAATAAATCGCACTCCTACTAAGGTTGTAAAGAATATTACTCCAAAAGAAGCATGGAGCTCAATTAAACCATATGTAAGTCATTTCCGTGTTTTTGGAAGTGAAGCATGAACCCATATTCCAGATGAGAAACATAAAGATTTAGAACCTAAAAGTGAAAAATGTATTTTTGTTGGATATTCTCAAGATGTCAAAGGATATAGACTTATTCCACTTAAGTCAAAAAATTTTATCATTAGAAGAGATGTAGAGTTTGCTGAAAATATATCGGCCTACGAGCCTAGTTCAGCAGATGTGCCACCTCTCTCTATCTCTTCTAATTTTGAAAATAATTCTTCTTCAGATGATGAAAGCGAGGATGACAATCCTCCCCCACCTTCTTAGGATCCTCCTTCAGCTCCTCAACTTCCAAAATGGGTCCATGCTACTCGAGATGCAACGGGCTCTCTTGTTGATGATCCTATAGATCAACGACATACACGTTCTCAGTTCAACATAGCCTCTTCTTTACTGGCTCAAGCTTCAGTGAATTATGATCCTGACACCTTTACAGAAGCTTCAGGCCATCCAAATTGGGACGCAACTATGAATGAAGAATATCGTTCATTATTGGAAAATGATACATGGGATCTTGTTCCTCTACCAAAGGGACAAAAACTTGTTAGATGCAAATGGGTTTACAGAACCAAGTATAGACCAGATGGAAAAGTTGATAAACATAAAGCTCATCTTGTTGCTAAGGGTTTTTCACAAGTTTAAGTCATTGACTCTACTGAAACCTTCTCCCCTATTGCCAAAATGAACTCTATCTACCTCGTTCTTTCCCTTGCTGCCTCTTTCAAATCGGAAGTCCATCAGATGGATGTTAAATCTACCTTCTTGCATGGGGAATTTCATGAAGAAATCTATATGGAATAACCTACTGGCTTTATAAAAACAATCTCCAGCCTTGTATGTTGGCTTAAGAAATCCCTTTATGGTCTTAAGCAAGCTCCTCGGGGTTGGTATGCAAAAATGGATATATTTCTTTTAGAGACTGGCTTTTCTAAGTGTCATTCTGACAATACTGTCTACACCAAGAAAGTGGGCAAATATCTTATCATTCTTGTTCTTTATGTTGATGATCTTATCCTTACTGGTAGTGATCCCAACCTTATAAAACATGTGAAGTCCATCCTTAAAAAGAAGTTTGAAATCACAGAATTAGGGCACATGCATTATTTTCTTGGTCTTCAAGTCTTGCAATCCAAGGAAGGTATTTCCCTTTCCTAGTCAAAGTATTCTTGTGATCTTCTACGACATTTTCACATGGAAGACCGTAAGCTAGCCCCTTCTCCCTTTCAGTCTGGAGTCAAATTTTTAGTCACTTGTACTTCCCCTGAAGTCGATGCTACCTTATAACATCAACTTCTAGGAAAACTATTATATCTGACCCATACTCATCCTAACCTTTCCTTTGTTGTTGGCCTTATTGCTCAGTTTATGCAAAACCCACATGAATGTCATCGGAAAGCAGCTAAAAGAATACTTTGTTATGTTCGAGGTACAGTTCAGTTTTGGATTCATTATAGTGCAGAAGCATCTCCTCTATTGTTTGGTTTCACTGATTTTGATTGGGTCGGTGACCCTGATGATTGGAAGTCTACTGCAGGTTATGTGTCCAGTCTTAGTTTAGGACCTATTGCATGGGTTTGCAAGAAACAAAGTGCCATTTCTCTTTCCTCAGCAGAAGTAGAGTACCGTGTTGCCGTAGAAGCTAGTAAGGAAGCCTTGTGGCTTCGTCAAATCCTATCAGATTTTGGCTTTTAGTAGTAGAATCTGACTACACTTTGGTGTGATAATCAAAGTGCCATTCAAATATGCAAAGATCCAGTCCAACATCAGCGCAACAAACACATTGAACTGCACATGCACTTCATCGAAAAGCTCATTCACGACCATGTTCTTGAAGTGTAATATTGTTCAACAAATGATCAAGTTGTAGACATCCTTACGAAGGCTCTCACAGAGGTGAAGTTTACTGAACTTGGATTTATGGTTGGAGTTCAGGAAGTTGTCACTAAGGGGGAATGGGCTCTAGTGCCTCCTTCCTTCTCATATTATGTCATATTTGTACATCCTTCAGCCCTATACCATGTTGTTCTTAACGGGGGATGTTAGGATATTCCGGCACATAAGAAATAGTTAAGTATATTAAACTTGGTCTAATGTAGAGTTAGGTAAAGTGTGTTTCTTTACTATGTACTTTTGTAACTTACAATCCGACAGTCATGATATGTAGTGATCTAATGGTTCATTCTCTCCTCAATATTACCAACACTTGATCTGTGGCTTAAGACCCGATTGGTCCATGATCTCTATTTAAAGAGCATGGAGGGTCATTTGTAGGGTAACTGTTCATGAGAGAAGCTTATGTAAATTTCCATTCTTTTATTAATAAATTTCCTCAAGTGGCCGCATTGGCTTAGGCTATGGACTGTTTTACTCTTTGAGGGTTTTGGCTACATCAACAATACTGGTGTATTGATCTGTGATCTATTTGTTAGTGGTGTCCTTTGGTGTTCTGATTGAGGAACTTACCCTGTAAATTCCTACAATAGGAGCCGCATCTGGCATGTGCGACTGACTGCCACGATGAATGTTTTCTCCTCTTGGTTATCAAATGAGAAGGTGCTAAAGTGGGGCGGGAATGAAGTCCTCGGGTAGCGAAACAAAATTGAACCAAGATTGAAAAATTGCAGAAAGAGGTTTAAACAAGTCATAGCAATGATAAGAAGAGATGAACGATGAGGATGATTAGTTAGCTAAAACCCCATCAGACATAATAAGCAAGAAGATGCCACAAGTCAATTGTGAAGTAGTTCACAATAGGTCACCGACATGGCAAGGAACAAGTAAACACCAATTCTAAAGTGAAACATACTTGCAACCACTATGTATTAGTACATAACATCTCGCATATATGAAAGCACTCATAAATATATGGTGAGGTACCGGACAGCTAATACAACCACTGTGAGTCAGCATGGGAATTAGTACAAAGGGAAAAATAAAACATGTTATTAATATTGCTGCAAGTTCAAATACATATCTTACAACTAGTCAATATGCAGTAGTGGAACATGCACTATTCATACCATCGCTTGGTGTCAAAAAGCTAGCCCTATTGCAACCCACTCTCCTAGCTACCAAGAGCTGACTGACCTTAGCTCTCAAACATCAGTGAACTATCTCTATTAGCCTCAGCTCAAGTGCTAAAGTCCTCCATAAGTGCGGGATGAGGGCACATTTATAGAGGTCATGTGACCATTCACGTATTGTGACCTTTGGCCTTCCCTCATGCCCTTTCAGCCACCTTCATGCCTTTTGAGATTCCTCACTACTCTTTCATCTCTACTGCCTACTACAAGCTTCATTTCTCTCAGCTTAACTACTGGCATCATAGGAGACCATTTACAAAAAATAAGAAGAAGATGTAGAGGGTTCTTGTATACCGTAGAATGCTTGTCACCAAGGCAGCCTCCAGAGTAAAATAACAAATTGTGTGGCTCCTTGGTTGCATGGAATACCATCACGGTTGTCATCGTTGCTCAATCGACCATGCTAAGCGGACTTATTAATTGGTCGAACATCCTAGCTGTAGGTCTTGCCATGAGTAGCCCTAGATTTCTCCTCATACGTTGGAGTCCTCGCCTTTTGGTAACCTATAAGGCAGTAACCATAATTATACATGATGATAATTGAATAACCATACCATTGATGTAACAATAGATAAATAAATAACAATACTCACAAAAACCAAAATCAACTTTGGACCCCTAGGTAGTCCTATCATGTGCTACAATGAAGTTAATTAATGAAATCCTTATGGGATGTCTCTGGAATTCAAACTGTTTATAGTGGTTCATGAAATGACTATCCATATCTCTCCTTGCTCTAATCAATCATCAAGAAGTGTTTAGGGTGAAGGACCTAGGGCATTTGTTATCTTCTATGGAGGAGTTGCAGTGTTAAGAGGCATATAGCTTCCCAACCTTCAAGATCCAACACTCTAATCCATGTGGCCAATTCTCTTGAATTTGATGTTGGATAACTATGGAGCTTTCTTCTCAATAACATATATGTTCATCCACAATCCAAATTTTACAGTAGTCAAAGAGAATGGCATTTCATAAGAAAACTCGTAATGTAAATTCCACTGTTCCAAATAAAAGGAAACTTCATCAAGAAAACTATTGCACAACTCTTCTATAACTCCGTTTTCATTTGGGAATTGATAATATCTCTCAATGGGCAGAAATTGTTTGTCCCTTACTTACTTTTTGATTTCTTTTGTCACATGGTTGCTGCACATTCTTATCGTTAATTTAAGGGAAAAATGCATAATGCTCATTTTCACTGCCGCATGCAACATCTCGAGATGGTTTGAGAATACCCTATTCAAATCATATCATCTTCATGACCCAAGCGTGGATCTCGCAGCCTCACAATCATTAGATCAATCCCAGTTCGAAATGTTAATTGCAGTAGTTCGACAACCTCATGATCCATTGAAATAAAATGTGACCTTTGGGAGGAAAGTCAATCTATGAGGTCATTTCTGACTTATGAAAGTTGCATAGTCACATTAAAACAAACTCGCATCTTTTGGCTACTTCCTTGAGCCATAAAATGTAGTTGTGTGACCCCAATGGAAATGAGACTTAGTAGAGGTCACATAGTTGCGTTCTATTGGAAGACACACTTAGATGGCAGAGCACACCTGTGACATCACGACCTGCTGGAAGCATTCTTGAAAATTAGCTGCATAGTCATAGAATTCGTAGGATAGGTGAGGTCGCACCTATCTGTGCTTATTTTAGGGCGATTTTGAGACTAGTGACTTGGGAGGTCGCAGAGTCACATTCAAAGGGGGTCAAACTTTCTGGAGATGGTCTGGCTGTGGCTATGCGACTTAACAATCTGGGCAAGGGTTGCATGATCCCAACATCAGAGAATTCATGTTGATTATTGTGTTTTGCAACGGAGATCTGCAACTGGGTGACCTCCAAAGAAAATTGCATAATGACATGGCAAGGTTGGTCGCATTGTCATCGACCCTGAACTCCGAGTGTGATGTTGTGACTTCCAGGCGATCGAAATGTTTCCAATAATAATGAAACAGGTCTTTGTGAATGTTCAGTACTGGAAAAAATGTCAAGTCATTCTGGTGCTCTAGATTTCATTCAATATGCCCGCATAACGAGCGTCCATTCTAGAAAAGTGTCAATGTGTGCCTCCCCATGCACTTTGTGATGAGCTGCGATGCATGGATTCGATGCGTATCCATGCTTACTTCATATATCACCCCGTTTAATTACCTAATCGAACATACTGATACAGATGACCATTGTCCTGATAAGGAAGCCCAAATACTGCTAAAACCGAGCCACATTTTTGGTACCTTCCTAAAGGCAATATAGAGCGCACCCCTCCATCGGTTCCATCATTCTCTCTATGCCATGAATAATGCCCGGCTAAAACTACCCATTGGACTTGGGACATCGTGCTTGCTTAGTGGAATTGAAAATCCAATTAACACTCTTCTTCTTATTCTGAGGGATATTTCATGCCTGCGTTGCTGACTACTGGAGTTGAATAGCCAACGTGAGTCTTCTTAGTTGTAGTTGATGATTCACCACCCCATTGTTGGAATTAATTAACTCTACCTCCACTACCTACTATTGACTAAAGCCACATCATTCTAGTTCCCGATTGCAGCATAAGATTCGACAACCACTTTCATGGATTGATGTAAGAGGCCCTCCAATTCTAAACTAGGAATTAATAGAAATTCCCATTGATGCTAACTTTGATATTTTCACCACTAATGGCAAGGTCAACATCATATTCCTTCCATCTCCTCTATTATTTATGTCTCCATGCATCACTTTGGATTGTTTGTTGGGTTCTTATGGTTTTCTGAGTGAAGATATCTCCCATACGACTTTTGGGTGCATTGTGATGGCTCAAGCCCCAAAACATAATCCATTTTTTTCCCAAACAGCCACCATAACACGTAATTAAGGAATTCTTGCATTAGAGTGTCGTAGTGCTATCATGCCAAGGGACCACTTATGAAAATGTAGCGTAGTTCGTGGTACCTTAAGGGCGTCCTGAAAAATGAATGAGATGAAAAATAAGCTATTATGCCATAGTGACACTTTTATGTGAACAATAAATGAATAAAACACTAATTCATTTGAGAACCCTGATTAATAAATGATCCTGAATTAAGATGTCATTTTATATTGGTTGATGAAAATATGCTTAAGTTTGGAGGCCAACTCAACATTCCAGTGCTTTCATGGATTTATTAATTACAATTTGTTTTGATAACACTTGATGCCTGAGGGGTGATGCACTCATTGAGCGAACTTCTTGAAATGTTAGTGATAATTGGACTATAAGTTACCGCGATCTAGGGTTTTGAATATCCACTGGAATGAAAGCCTTGATAAAAATCCTAATGTGCATACCCATATGAGGAATCAACGATGAACTGAGGGTCCTATGACAGGCGACAATTCCTTCCATGATGACCAACAATGTTGATGGGAACACACTCTCAACAGGATGACAATTATGTCAAAACCGAGGGGGATCACCTTTTCCCATTTATGGTTTCACCCAAACCTCAAAACTGTCCATCGTTTGCAAAGCCAAATTGTATGTATGTTTGCTCAGATGGGCTCGAAAACCATGAGACTCTTGAGCCATTAATAAAGCCATCAACGTTTGAAACCCTTATGCAGTCCTAAGGCATATGTCTCAGATGGAACATGGTGTGTAGATGTAATGTATGAAATGTGAGTGGGTGCACAAAAGGGGTTGGATAGGTAAATTCGCGAGGCGATGAATATGTTGGGGGCCCTATCTAAACCCTAAAAGCTTGGGGCAAATGGTGGGGTACCCAAAATTTTGAATATGCCCAAAATTTGGGTGATGTTGTAGCGGCTACAATAATTGGTGAACCACTAGTAGAATCTAGTACCTCTGTCAACACCCGTGTAGTAGTCTGAGTGCGAATAATGATGCAAGGGAATATTGAACATATTCTATGGGCACCTCACGCGTTGTCATGACCTTTGCGAATATGCCTTCCCTCATGCCTCAGCTAGGTCCTTCCAGTCAGTAAACACCTAATTGATAGTTCACCCATGTCGGTAGTTGATGATGATGCAAAGAACAGGGCAGAGGGATTATTGTATTCAGAATTTTTTAAATAAGTCTCTGGTGTTGCTCCACTACTAGCAGGCCTCGATAGTACCCCAATGGAGTCAGTACAAGAAATCGCAAAAGTTGCTCTGCTGCCAACAAGCTTGGTTAGTACCCCAGCGAAGTTTTTGCAATACCTCTTTGTGTAGGAAGCCTTTCTAGATCCTTTACCCTTTATTTCATTTCATTTTCTTTTACATGTGCATTTCACTTATTTCAGGGTGTTCATTGCGTGAGGGTGGATGAGGTATCTTGACCTATTTTACGAATAAGAGAGGTTTTTTTTTGTTTGACAGAAACTAAGAGATATCCTGCTTTAGGTTTGCCCTCAAGCTTCCACATCTCTTTTCCAGTCAACAAGCGAAAAGGAACACAAGTCATTGAAACGATCAAGACCATGCTGGGCACTAGGTTTAGGTTATAGGTATAGGTCATTTAAACTAATTAGGGTTCCCCATGAGTAATCTGTTCTTATTCGCCCTGTTAATAAATTAGACTCATAGGAGAGATATTCAGGATGCAAAGTTGATGACTCGCTCTAAGAGAGGTTGCCCATTGGCATAACCATCACAGCATTACATGATCACAGGGCTAGGGTTTTACTTCTAGGGTTGGGGTTTTAGTTCTAGGGCTAGGTGACCAGGAAACTCTCCTAGGGTTTACAAGCCACTGTTAGGAGGTTGAAGCAATGCACTTGGAGTAAGATCAAAAGGTGTGAGAAAGAAATTCATGGCACCATAGGTTTTTCAATCTTTAGGCGCATGAAGGCCCATGCAGTAGCATGCAACATAGGTGAAAATTGCAGGCTAGGTCAAAGGTGAGTGTGTGTCAAGCGACAAGGCAATTGTATGGCGCAATGCAACAGATGCGGTGAATGATGCAATGTAATGCTACGTGCATAAGAGATCAACTAATTGCAATTAAAGGAACAATGAATACATATGCAGAGATTTCATGAATTCTATTCAACAAAAAGAAAATGCAAGGACATGAGTGCATAAAGAAAGAAGCAGGGTACTAACTACCTATAGTAAAGAGAATGCATCATGACAAATTTAAATCATAAAGCAAGTTACAATGAGCCAACTAACAAGCAAAACTAAAACCTAACTAGTCTAAAAACCTAGATCCTAATTTAACAAAAGCATAGGCTAGGTTATGTGAAATCAAACTTCCAATGTAGCCACTGCAGCAGTTCCCTACCTACAAAAAAAAATATGACAACATTTAGAATTTGTGGAAATATTTGTGCAAAACATAACATGTTTACCTATAAAGCATGCACAACAGCAAGAACATATCATCCACCTTTAGGGAAATGTGTCAGAGAAGACCTTTCAAGGTGACCTGCAACCCAAGCTTGCTAAACCGAAGCAAAAGCATGAAATTTCTAATCATCTAGCCATTACGTACCTTTGTTTATGATTAACCCTAAATCCAATGCAAGTAAGGCAAGATGTTTCCAGCTAGTAAAGGAATTTTCTAGATTGATCTGATCAATGACCCTATCATTATGTAGAGGATGATCAACTTGATAACCTTGAAAATAGGTGGCCCTGTTGGGTGTAGCTGAGATCCCTGAGAATTCAAACATATAAATCCTAATTCGAGAAACCCTAGTTTGAAATTGTTCATGGACATCCTTAAGGACGTGAGGATCTGACATAACCATCAGCGAAAGCTGAAGTACCTCATCGTCCTAGCCAACCTCTGAACCTTCAAATGAGACGCCTAATATTGGTAGCTTCGCAAGATTTATATGTGAGTGCATATGTTTATCATTGGTTGTGACCGGACAAATATCACTGAAAATATTTTGGATTGGATCCATTGACTCAATATTTATAGAATGGTAGCTCGATAAATGGGATTCTTTAGATTCCAGACAATGAACTGTATAAACCGCAAGAGTATCAGGCAAAGGGGAGATTAGGTGATTGGCACCCTCCCATCTAGGAGATTGTAAAGTATCATTTGATTGTGTATGTTGATAGACTTTGTTGGCTGGGAGACAATAAAAAAGATTGGAGACAATTGCCAGAGAACTCCCTTTAGCAACAAATTAGGATATAGAGGTTGATGCACATCAGTTGAAAGCTAATGGAAGTATTTTATCAGAGAGACATTGCTCAAATTAGAGGACTTCCAATATCATCTTGTGTCTAGAGAGAAACTGTTGTGAGGAGTGTGATGTGCATAAACACTAATTTCAGTAACCCTAATTTGACTACGTTCAGGGGTCTCATCAGGAATGTGAGAAACTGACATAACCATTAACGGAAGATGAAGTGCCTCAACTTCTTGATGAGTCCCTAAATGTTCAAAAGGTGGGTCATCAAATTTTGGGGGTCCCATAGTATCAACAACCGGATAAGTAGTAAAGTCACCAGAGGCATGAGCGAATATATTTCTGGAAAAATGAGGATTGATGAAAAAGGGATCAATGAGAGACTCGGCTTGAGCTAGGTGAGATGCATGGATCTCTTCTTCACTTGTTAAAAATTGTGAGTGACAAAGACCTGGCATAAGTGGTTCAACATCTACGTCCCTTGACTGTGAAATGTCACCCCCATGTACATGATTGCAATAAATGTGAGCAAGATAAAGGTGAGAAAAATATGAAGGAAACGCTGGTGCGGTAGACCCATGGACTAAATCATGGTAGAATGGATGGACAGGGTCAAACAAAGGAGCACCAATCGGACTCATACTCACATCTTGCCCATTTATGTTCACCAAAGAGGAAGACAAATTTACAGGCCTGATATGTTCTGTGGATTTGATAAGATCATCAATGTTACTTGAGACAAGACCAAAGCCATCATGCATAGGTGAATGAGATCTCGAGATATAGTGCGACATATGTTAAATGGACTCAACTGGAAGATATGCTATGTGATTTTCAGATTCAATACCAAAACAATGTATGAGGGATTTAAAGGCGAGACCATCATATTTGTTTCCCAGAGAGCGTTGTTCATCATTTGAACCATTTACGGTCACAATATTATTATCTAACAAGTCAAGAGAAGGATGAGAAATCCCACAAACAATAATCTCTTCCTCAGGGGTTTGAGGTTGTTCCAGATTCAAAGAGATAGGCACAACAAAATCATGTGTAGAATCTAAACACTTTGTAATCTACAAATTATGATGATACTCAAGTGAAAGAGGACTTGTTTCTAATTGAAAATGTTGCAAAGAAATGAGAAGCAATTGTTGAAAGTTTATATTCAAATACACCTAGTCGACATCACTTTTAGGAAATTCAAAGCAAAGATGCACATATCTAAAAGAAAAATCCTCTAAAGATTCCTCAAATTTCTTCCTAAGCTCATTTATCCTATTTAGAAAATATTGAAAATCATACCTATCAAATGCTTGTTGGAGCTTACAAACGAGTTGCTCAAACGAATGAATGGATGCTACTCGTAATGTGTGGCACCATTGCCTGGCGTGACCATCAAGGGTGAGGGAGAAAAACACAGAAGTGAACTCTTCATCGTCGATCTCAAAATATTCACAAAACTTGAGAAAATCATAAATGTGCTTGATTAAAGGTGTTCCATCTTCACCATTAAACTTTTTCTGAGACAAGTGATGGAGTTGCTCATGGGCGATGGAAAATAAAAAAATAGGCAAACCAGATAAGCACCCCGGGAGCAAGATTCTGGTTCAAGGCATTAATAGATATGAGACTAAATTGTAGGCTCCAAGGCTCACCTTGTCATCTAGCCCTCCTTCTAGTACCAATTTTGTTTACAGGTCAAAATGTGCCCCCAACGACTAAGGGTTATCCCTAGTGTGAAGTCCCAATTAGACCTGACACCGTTTGGGATAGGAGCCCCATCATGTATGTGGGCCTGCCTGCCACAATGAATTTTTTCTGCTCTTGGTTATCGAATGAAAAGGTTCTAGAGTGGGGCGGCAATGCAGTGCTTAGGTAGTGAAACAAAATCAGACAAAGATTGACAAATTGCATAAAGAGGTATAAACAAGTCACAACAACGATAAGAAGAGATGAACGATGAGGATGATTAGTTAGCTAAAACGCCATCAGACATAATAAACAAGAATATGTCAGAGGTCAATTGGGAAGTAGTTCACAATAGGTCATTGACATGGCAAGGAATAAGTAAACATAGATTCTAAAGAGAAACATACATGCAACCACTATGTATTAGTACATAACATCTCGCATATATGAAAGTACTCATATAGATATGGTGAGTTACCAAACAACTAATATAATCACCATGAGTCAGAATGGGAACCAATGCAAAGGGAAAAAGGAAACATCTTATTAGTATTTCTCCAACTTCAAATACATATCATGCAACTGGTCTGTTCATACCATCGTCGAGTTTCAAAACCCTAGCCCTACTTCAAACCCGCTCTCCTAGCTACCAAGAGCTGAGTGGCCTTAGCTCTCAAGCATCAATCAACTATCTCTATTACCCTCAACTCAAGTGCTAAAGTACTTTGTAAGTGAGTTATGAGGGCACATTTATAGAGGTCAGGTGACCATTCACCTACTATGACCTTTGGCCTTCCCTCATGCCCTTTTAGCTACCTTCATGCCTCTTGATCTTCCTCACTACTCTATCATGTCTCCTGCCTACTATAGGGTTAATTTCTCTCAGCTTAACTACTGACATCATAGGAGAAAATTTACAAAAAAGAAGAAGAAGATGTAGAGGGTTCTTGTAGACCCTAGAATTCTTATCACCAAGGCGGTTGCTAGAGTACAAGACCAAATTGTGTGGTTCCTTCTATTAAGAAACCACCTCACAGAAAAGAGAGAAAAGATATATCAATGCTTTATAATTCAGACTCTTCGAGGGGGCAACAACCTTTACAGGGCACAAATGAACAATTCTTCGATGATACAAATGACAAGACTTCCTTCCTATATATAGGAGTCCAAGGGGTCATAATATAATCAGAGCTGACATAACAATAATAATGTAAGGGCATAATAATAACAATAGTGGGCTTCTATGGGGCACAATAATAACAATATGGGGACTACATGGGCACAACAATATAATAAGGGGGTTGTACTAATAATAATAAGGGGTCACCCTAGTAGTATAGGGGCCTAACACCTTCACTGCATGGAATGCCATTACGATTGCCATCATGTCTCGATCAACCATGCTGAGCCGACATATTAACTGGTCGGACATCCTAGTTACAGGTCTTCCCATGAGTAGCCCTAAATTTCTCCTCATAGGTTGGAGTCCTTCCATTCCTATAATCTATAAGGTAGTAACCATAATTACACATCATGATAATTGAGGAACCACACCATAAATGTAACAATAGATAAATAAATAATAATAATCACAAAAACCAAAATCAACTTTGGACCCTTGGATAGTCCTATCCTATCCTACATTGCAGTCAATTAATGTGACCTTTATCGGGTCTCTCTATGCTCCAAATTGTTTACAATAGTTCTTGAAAGGACTATCCATATCTCTCCTTGCTGTGATCAATCATCAAGAAGTGTTTAGGGTGAAGGACCTATGGAATTTGTTATCTTCTATGGAGGAGTTGTAGTGCTAAGTGGCATATAGCTTCCTAGGCTTCAAGATCCAACATTCTAATGCATGTGGCCAAAACTCTTGAATTTGATGTTGAATGACTATGGAGGTTTCTTCTCAATACCATATATGTTCATCCACAATCCAAATTTTATAGTAGTCAAAGACAATGGCATTTCATAAGAAAAATGTTAATGTAACTTCTAATGTTTCGAATAAAAGGCAACTTCATCAAGAAAACTATTGCAAAGCTCACATATAACTCCCTTGTCATTTGGGCATTGATAATATCTCTTAATGGGTAGAAATTGTTTGTCCATTACTTAATTCATGATATTCTTTTTTCTCATGGTTGTTGCACATTGTCATCGCTAATTTAAGGGAAAAATTCATAATGCTCATTTTCATTTCCCCATGCAACATCTCGAGATGGTTTGAGAATACCCTATTCAAATCATGTCATATTCATGACCCAAGCGTGGATCCCGCAGCCTTATAATCGTTAGATCAATCCCAATTGGAAACGCGACTTGCAACTGTTCCACAACCTCATGATTAGTTGAAATAAAATGTGACCTTTGGGAGGAAAGTCAATCTATGTGGTCATTTGTTATGAAATCTTCATAGTTGTGTTACAATGAAGTTGCATCTTCTGGCTACTTCCTTGAGGCATAAAATGTAATTATGTGACCCCAGTGGAAATTCGACTTACCAAAGTTTTCGTAGTTGTGTTTTGCTCGAAGTCGCACTTGGATAGCTGGGCACACCTGCGACCTATCGACTTGCTGGAAGGATTCTTGAAAATTGGCTGCATAGTTGTAGAAGTCACAGGACAGGGGACGTCGCACCTATCTCTGCTTTTTTTGTGGCAATTTTGTCACCTGGCGACTTGGGAGAGGCTGCAGAATCGCATTTGAAGGGGGTCACGATTTCTAGAGATGATCTGGCTGTAGCTATGTGACTTAGCAATCTGGGCAAGGGTCGCACCATCGTAACATTGGACAAGTCATGTTGATTATTGTGTTTTGAAATGAAGATCTGCAAATGGGTGACCTCCAAAGAAAATCGCGTAATGGCACAGCAAGGTTGGTCGCATAGTCATCGACCCTGAGCTCTGAGTCTGATATTGTGACTTCTAGGTGACCGAATTATTTCCAATAAGAATGAAATAGGTCTTTGTGAATTTTCAATGCCAGAAAAATGTCAAGTCACTCTCATGCTCCATATCTCATTAAATATGCCCGCATAATGAGCATACATTCTAAAACAACGTCAATGTGTGCCTCCTAATGCACTTTGTGATAAGCTGAGATGCATGGATTCGATGTGTATCCATGCTTACTTCATCTATCACCCCGTTTAATTCCCTAATCGAAAATACCGATACATATCACCATTTTCCTGATAAAGAAACCCGAATACTGCTAAAGTCGAGCCACATATTTGATACCTCCTTGAAGGTAATATATAGAGCACCCCTCCATCAGTTCCATCATTCTCTCTATGCCAAGAATAATGCCTCACTCAAACCACTGATCGAACTTGGGATGCCATGCTTGCTTGGTGGAATTTGAAATCCACTTAACACTCTTATTCTTATTCTGATGGATATTTCATGCCTGCCTTGCTGAGTACTAGAGTTGAACAACCAATGCAAGTCTTCTTAGTTGTAGTTAATGATTCACCACCCCACTATTGGAATTAATTAACTCTACCTTCACTACTTACTATTGAATAAATTGACACCATTTGAGTGCCTGATTGTAGCATGAGATTCGACAACCACTTTCATGGATTCATGCAAGAGGCCCTCTAATTCCAAACTAGGAATTAGTAGAAATGGCCATTGATGTTGACTTTAATATCTGCACATCCAATGGCAACTTCAACATCATATGCTTTCCATATCATCTATTATTTATGTCCCCATGCCTTGCTTTGGATTGTTTGTTGGGTTTTTATGGTTTTTTGAGTGAAGAGATCTCCCATCAGACTTTTGGGTGCATCGCGATGGCTCAAGCCCCAAAATATAATCCATTTTTTTTTTCAAACATCCACCATGCCATTTAATTAAGGAATTCTCGCATTAGCCCATCGTAGTGTTTTCATGCCAAGGGACCACTTATGCAAATGTAGCATAGTTCATGGTACCTTCAGGGCATCCTAAAAAAGCAGATGAGATGAAAAATAAGCTATTATACCATAGTGACACTTTTGTGTGAACAATAAATGAATAAAATACTAATTCATTTGAGGAGACTGAATAATAAATGATCCCGACTTAAGATGTCATTTTATATTAGTTGATGAAAACATGCTTAAGTTTGGAGGCCAACTCAACATTCCAGTGCTTTCATGGATTTATTAATTACAATCGGTTTTGATAACACATGATGCCCAAGGGGTCATGCATTCATAGAGTGAGCTTCTTGAAACATTAGTGATATTTGGACTATAGGTCACCACGATCTAGGATTTCGAATATCCATTAGAACGAAATCCTTGATAAAAATCCTAATGTGCATGCCGAGATGATGAATCAATCATGAACCAAGGGTCCTATGACACATGACAATTTTTTCCATGACGACCAACAATGCTAATGGAAACACACTCTCAGCGGGATATGCATTATGTCAAAACCGAGGGGGATCAGCTTTTCCCATTTAGGGTTTCTCCCAAACATCAAAATTGTCCATGATTTGAAAAGCCAAATTGCATGTATGTTTTCTAAGATGGGCTCGAAAACTGTGAGACTCTTGATGCATTAATAAAGCCATCAACCTTCGAAACCCTAATGTAGTCCTAAGGCATATATCTGAGATTGGACATGATGTGTGGATGCAATGTATGAAATGTGAGTGGGCGCACAAAATCGGTTGGATAGGTAAATTCACGGGGAGAGAAACTGGTTGGCGGCCCTATCGAAACCCTAAAAGCTTGGGGCAAATGGTGGGGTACCCAATATCTTGAATATGCCCAAAATTTGGGTGGTGTTGTAGTGGCTACAACACAACCTTGACATCCTCATAACCCTTCACCCTAGCATATGCTCACTCATTAGCCATGTCCTTCTCAAACTGTTACTGCTCCCTTTCATCCATATCGTAATCAACCTCCTTAATGGGGTAATCTATCACAAGGATGGAGGCCTCAGGTGGCCCCGCCAACAGTATTGATTCCTGTCGCTAAACAACAAAAAGTACCATGGATCGTTCCTCCAAAGAAACCTTATATGCATGCACAACCAAACCCAAATACCAATAATAAGTAGGCTCAACGCATCTATAGTAGAGAAACTTCCTACCAAACGTGTGTTGTAGAAATCCAGGAAATCATCCTTAGGTTAGGGAAGGTCCTTTTAGATCTCCATCCATCTTCACCAAAATAAATTCCCATGGTATAGAATGAGGATTCTTTACCTTATGTTATCCAATGTAAACCTCCATATCCTTAAAGTTTGACAACCAAAAAAACACACAGTTCAAAATAAGCTAATATTTTCGTAGAACTAAAAAAAATGTGTTGAAATTCCTCTCCACCAAGGCAGCAAAGATGATGTCATCTATAAAACATTCATGAAAGAGAAATGTATTATAAGGATTGGGATAAGGGAAGTGGATGCCACTACTATTGATTCCATAGGGAAGATAACTTATCTAATCGTTGAGAGAGTAATCATTGCCAAGTACTTAGATACTGGAAGCTCGGTAGTAGATGTGCACATAAATGACCTGGAAGTTGCAAACACTATCATTAACTTGGGAGCTACAATTAACATAATGATTAAGGAAACCACAATAAAACAAAAACTCCAAGGACCTCTAAGAAAGACAACCATTATGCTACAAGTTGCTCCTAGGTCTGTAGTAGCACCTAAAGGTATCATAATAGATGTAATGGTATTGATTGCCTCCTGAGAATGTCCCATAGAATAGGAAAATTTTAGGGTCTAATATTTGTACGTTGTCTAATTTTCCATCCTTTTTCCAAAAAAGATTTGCTAAATTCATTTTTTTCTAAAAAAACGTTCACCTGAATTTTATATTTTAAAATCATTTTGCTTTAAAAATTTCTAATATTTTATAGATATTGTATAATATCATTAGAAATTTGAATATGTTAATAAAAATATCTGGAAAAATTTAATAGTTTGGATTGTAGGGACAAGTAATACTCACCAAGATTTCTAAAATTTAGGGTAAATTTCCATCCTTAAAATTACCCTTGCATAAACTTCCTTGTCCTCTAACCCATAATAAAGCTTAATAGATATACACTCATCTTCGGGAGACCATGGTTAGATATTGTCGACGCATAAAACAAATATAGGCATGGAAACATGACCACCACCAATGGAAAATATAAAAACAACTTGTATTATACCCACAAGCTCAACCTCTTGTTGAGAATGACTTTACTATATAGGTATAGGAAGAAGAAGAAGAGGATTCTTACCTCTCATAATCATACCCTGTGTGTACATTAAAAACCACCGTTGGCACCAAAAAGGATGATGAATATGGTTTAATTCGTATTTTTTTCAAAACCAATATCCTACTTCCATTAATATTGACAGGATGAAAGAATAATGATATCTATGTTAACCTAGTAGTTCCCAAGATATTCCATGGAAAAAATTGTTAACTCTTAGTTCTAAGCAGGAACACATGAAAAATGTAGAAATTAGTCCTTAAACACCAAAAAAAATCCCCTTGCTTGTCGTTGATCAAGAGAACCAACTATTCACTTTCTTAAAAACACATATTGATAAATTTGCATGGAAATAGAACCGGATGAAAAGAGTGCATCCTTCCATGTGCACCAGCCACATATACATTAAGGAGGATCACAAACCTATTTTCAGCCTCAAAGGTGAATGGGCCATTCATTAGAAGATATGGTGAAGGAAGAATTGCAAAAATATTATATGCAAGATTCAACTATTCAATCTTGGATAGCGAATGGATGTTTCCCTTGGTTATTGTTCCCAACAAAAATAGAAAATGGAGATTTTTTTTTTACTTTCATTAAACCAGTCCTTCATGTGCTTGGACGGAAGAAGTCATTTTCCTTTCTGGATGGGTTTAGTGGGTATAATAAAATCTACATTAATATTGAATATTTGGATAAGACCACCTTCACATGACCTTGGGGGAATTTTACATATAAATTCCTCCATTATTGTTTATGCAATGAAGTTGGCACCTCACAAAGGGATTTGCTTAATATATTCTCTGATCTTGTGTATGATTCGGTTGAAATCTACATGGATGAATTCACACCATATGGGGAGGTGAACGTCTGCTTTAGCCATGAAAAGTGTACATTTCTAATGAATGTGGAAATTGTTCTAGGACATTTCCTCTCCTTAAAAGGAATCCAAGTCGAAGATAATAAAATATCCATCATTAAAAATATTCTTGTTTCTCAAAATCAAAAAGATGTTATACACTTCTAATCCCTTGCAAGATATAATCGAATATTTATAAAATATTTTAGTAAAGTTTTTTCTCCTTTATTTTCACTGTTGACCAAAGATGTTGTGCTTTGCTGGATAGATTCATGTCAAGAAGCATTCTAGAGTATAAATGAAATAATAATGACATAATCTATCTTCAGAGGTCAAAATTGGATTGTAGCAGCCTCGGGTTGATTTTCCATGTAATTGGAAGGACACTATAAAACGAAAAATAAGACCAATGTCATGGGACATGTATTCCATCCTGAATGGAGGGAAAATCATTAAAGTGGGTATCATTTGTGGTTAATTTATGGCTATGGAAATTGGAATTGGCATTGGCAATGGAAAAGGGTAATAAAAGACAATTAATTCAGGGAATAAAGGAAAATAGGAGAAAGTGAAGATGAAGAGACAAGAATATGCATGCTAGGTAAATTACAGAGAAAATAAAGGAAAATAAAAGAAAAAGGAAAAAGGAGAGGAAGAGACATTAGAAATCAATGATAAAAAGGAAACTGAGAGATAGTTGATAGTTTTTTATTAGTTTCATAAATCATACTGCAAGAGAGAGAGACAGAGAGAGAAAGAGAAAGAAGAATACAAGAAAGCAAGAAAGCAAATGACAAGGAAAGGAAATAAAAGGAGCACAAGGAGAAGATCTGAAGAGTAGTTACAATAGGAAGATTTTGTAGGTAACAAGTTGCATGCATGATTTCCTTGAAGGATTTTGAATACACGGTGCATGCATTTGGTTACATGATTACTTTGTTGTCATTAACATGGGATTTTCATGGATTGACGATGGTTTTTTCCAGGCCTTTCCATTTCCTGGATAGCCATGGTGTAATGGGATTCATTATTGGTTGAGATTTGGATTATCAGAATATTTTAGATCTAGAAGAGGTGGTCTCGGGACAATCCCAGGGTTTGAGGGTGGAAATGGTTTTCTTCATGAAGGCCTTGAGATGTGGGTGGAGACAAGAAAATTCCTCTGAGTATGGTGAAGAAATTTTGAGGCATCAAACCTTGTCTTTGTTTGGTGATTTCTAGACCGATTTAAGTGAAATCATTGTGGTTAATGGTTGGGGTGGTTTAGCCTTTGCATGCCCTGGTTGGATTTGTTTTGGCTTATGCCATGCAATACCACATTCATGATCAGAATATGGCATGTGGGTGATTCACTAAAGAAGAGATTTCATTTAGCACAACTTATGGTTGGGTGGTACATGTAGGTCCCTAACTTGGTTGGATATATGAATTTGTTAATATGTAATTTTTTATTGATATCCATGAGCATATGTTTGTCTATTGTGTTGATTTCATGAATAGTTTTTCATGGCATTATTCTGGTTAAATGTTGGTTATAGGTATGGTTAGATGATGTTCTATTGTTATCGATCTTGTTTATTATCTCATAAATTATGCAGTGGTTACATGAATGTATTAGTTAATAAGTGTTGTTGCAACTAGATTGAGAGGGTGGTGAGACTACTTGATGATTCTATGGTGAAATGAATGAGACAATGATCATATATCAATTCATGACATGCAACAACAATTTTCTCCATATAGGTAATTCTTATTTTATGCATGCTTATATTTATTTTAGACTCGATTCTAGAAGTTTTATGAAGTTCTAGGTAGTGGCCTCTAGGTTATCTCTCAAAAGGTAGCATCGATTTTGTGGCCATATGCACAAGTTTAGGAAATTTGGGATGTAATCGCATGGAGGACAACTTGTGTGTGTAGTTGGAGCCTTGTACTTGCAAGGAGTGTTTGTAATGCATTCATATGGGATGTTAGGTGAGGTGGAAATATATTTCCAACTCAAGGTAAGATCATCAGTGGATTTGGTCTAACATCTAGGTGATCTAGATTCCCTAGGAGGTTGCAGTAAATTTTAAAGTTAGTAGGCCCCACATCCATAATTGTAACTTGGTTTTTGGTTCATGTCATAGTAACTATGGACTCAGGTTTACCCTAGAGATCTTCTAAAAATGGGTAAATGTGTTATGCAACTTTTTTTGTGGTGATGTTGATCTACCTGTTGTTTCATTCTATTCTGCACCAAAGTGAGATTATCCTTTTTAAGAGTTGGAAAAATTTTTGTTGACGCTCGATGTGATCTTCCACTGCTTGAACCTTATAATTTTCTCTTAAATATGATGTGATGGATGGTGTATGATATCCATAAAGTGCCATAAATGGGGTCATTTTTTGTACCGTACGGAAGGAAGTGTTGTACCACCATTCAACGAGAGGCAACCATTTGACCGATTGTTTCTATTTATTAGATACAAAGCAACGAAGATATCCTTCCAAATATTATTTCACTATCTTAGTTTCCCATTATATTAAGGATGATAAGATGAGCTATGAGCTAACTGAGTACCCGGACAAGAAAATAATTCTGTCGAAAATTTCCAATGAAAATAGGATCTATGTCACTTATAATAATCTTTGGGTTACCATGTAGATTTTGAATTGTTTCCATAAATGCAGTAGAAACTATACTAGCTTTAAATGGTTGAGATAATGCACAAAAGTGTGTATACTTAGTAAGTCTATCAACTACGAGCATGCTGACACTCTTTCCTTCAGACTTGGGTAAACCTGTGATAAAATCAATTGAAACCTCCTCCCAACGTTTACTTGGAATGGATAATGGTTGTAATAGACCTGGAGTCTTAATTGTCTCAAATTTATTTTGTTGGCAAACCAGATATTCCACCACAAACTTTTGAATATCAGATTTAAGGCCATCCCAAAAAAAATTCCTTGCTAACCCCGTGGTAAGTTTTTAGAAATCTTGAATGTCATCCTAAGGGAGATGCGTGCAATTCCAGAAGAATATTTTGTTTGAGTTGGTAATTCTTACAAAGGTATTATTAAATGATCTGTGTACCATAACAAATCATTTTTCCAGCTAAATGTATCATATGTACTGGGATCTTGCTACAATTTTTGAATCAGTGCCCACACTTCTTCGTCATTCTTCCATTCATCCCTTGCTTTGTTTATCCAATCTGGTTGGATAAGAGAAATGGAAAAAAGCAATGCTTCCACATCCTCATGATTTCTTGAGAGCGCATCTGCAACAACATTTTTCTTCCCTTTTTTGTATATGATTTCAATGTCATTACCCAACATCCTTGTGACCCATTTTTGCTGCTCTTCTGATGATAATCTTTGTTCTAAATGGTATTTAAGACTATCATGATTTGTTTTTACCTTGAAGTGTCTTCCCATTTGGTAAGGTCACCATTTCATAAGTGCATGTAGTATTGCCAACATTTCCTTCTCATAAATAGCTTTGTCTAAATATTTTCGTTTGATTGGATGGCTTTCGAAAGCAATGGGTCTTTCTTCTTACATTAAAACGACACCAATTCCATTTCCTAAGGAATCACATTCCACAATAAAGGTCTTTGTGAAGTCTCGCGTAGCTAAGACAGGTGCTTGGCACATTTCCTCTTTAAGATGTTCAAAGGCCTTCGTTGCTTCTGGAGTCCAAGAAAATTCATCTTTTGTCATAACCCTCCATACTAACATTACAAAATAAATTTTTTTTATTACTTAATATATATACATTTCTATAATTAGGGCTTGTCATGATAATCGACTTGATAATTTCGGATGTGATTAAAGTGCATAGATACGGCATATCTAACTCCTGTCGGATGATTGTCCTTGGTCGCTTAACACGGTACATACCAAACCGTTTGGCGGCAGGTTGAGGCGCTCCATGAGTGACACCTGGAATCCATAGTCCACGCCAGCGATCAACGTTATTGAACCTTGAGTTGGTAGCTGGGGACTTTAATGTCTCAGTCCCACCACACCACCTCTCGGGATTCTCACTGTGATCATCGGCCAGGATCGCTTCCAACGATCGAACGGTGGAAGATCGGTCTGCCTCGGATGGTGGGATACTTAGGGTTTCATTTCACGCGGTTCTGGTCATTTGTTCATTGCTACAGCTCTGCAGTTGCAGTCTTCGCTCCGGCGTCGCTGCCATGTTCGGGAGGCCAATATCATGGCATTTCTGGTTCAACTCACCGGTGTATTGGAGGAACTCTAGAGACGGCCTGTTGGCGGCGAAACCCTCCCTGTTCCTTGCCCTTAACCCCATCTGTGACAGGTAATGCGTTTCTCCTTAGTTTATTTACGGCATTAATTCATTCTTTCACTATATTTATGTGCATATACTAACTACCGGTTTATCACTGATTGAAGCAGGGTAGCTGGTCGACGAGGCCGTGGTTACGAGGATTAACATTGTTTCGACCTTCAACCCCTTAACCGGTAAGCACCCTACCACCGTAGGTTTGCACTATTGATTCAACCTGGAAGTTCGACTTATATTGTTTTCTTCTGCCAGGGTTTTGTCAATCTTATGATTGTTTGGCGCTATGGCCGCACCTCGGCAAGATTTTCTTTCTATTCACTGTTATCATTATTTGGGATTGAAGCCCAGGTTGCCGTTTGGAATAGTTTGATCATAGGGTTTTGAATTCGGTCATGGTCTGTCATATAGCTCGGCTCGTATGACTGTAATTTGTTCGAATGCTCAATAGACATATTGTAATGGATTCGGTATTTAAAGGCCGAGGTTAATATATTGGAATTATGGGTTTGTTTTCATTGTCGAACAGGCTTTGCATATTCAGGTCTTTTGCTTTTCTTTACTGTTTAGCATATCTATACTTTGTTAGCGCACGGTGTCGCTCCTCATGAGCCACCGAGTCTCCTCATGATATGCACTGGTTATTTACTTCTATTTTAATGAACTGAACTGAGGGTTTTGGTTTGCGGTCCTGCTCTTTCTGAGGTTGCCGCCTCTCGGAGGTTAGATGATACATGGATAATGCGTTGATAATGAAACTTATGCATTTTATGGTTGATGTTTGATTAATTTCAAATGACAGATCCTTATAAATAAATCTGGTATGTTTATGTATGGAATGAGAAGGAAGCCTGTTACGGTCCAGTAACGGCTACACCTTTAGTGGTTTACCACTCCTCATTATTATTTGGTAAATGACTGTTAAATGTTCATGTCGAACTCATCGTTATATGTTCTTTCGTTTTGCTGTTAAATAAGTTTATCCGCCCCGCGGATGGTTTGACCTTCAGTCCTTGAATGACATTATACCGGCGCCATACAACCAGGGGTTCTCACCTGTGTATGTGGCTAACCGGACTCTTCTATAGTTATGAGTTTCGGCGGTTAATCTCTCAGTTCTTGCATTATACATTTATTACAGTATTTCGTTTTCTTAAAACCCTTATCGAATTTATGATTCTTGTGAGGGTTTAAATTGCTGTTTATAAGGAAATGTATAAATATGTTCATAGGATATTGTATCGATCCTCTTTGGCTGCTACATTCCGAATATAGAAGATTTTATTCTGAACATATGTGTATTATTTTTTCGCTATTTCGATACTTGTATAATTATGGCCAATGTATAATTCACTGCTCATACAGTTCTCTGTAGGAATGCATATTTATTTCAAGTGCTACTATATAGCGTAGGTTTCAATATGAATACCCTAGTTTCATACCTGGTATAGGTAGTTCGGCCATGCTATTCTATTACGATACTTAAAATAGCTACTGTTCTTTACTTCTCACATTTTAACTAGTCTAAACATAAGATACAAGATATTATTCAATTTCTCATTCTCTGTTTTCTCTCTCTTACTTTATGCATCATATGTATCTAATAGAGATATTAATCATTACCGGTACTATTTCCATTAGTACACAGGTTCTGATTTACAGCCCAAAAGCCTTACTCCCAGCTACTATAATCAGATTTTTAGGACTACAAAGTGATAACTAGTCTCCCAGAATTAATAAAAATTACAGATACTTACCTGCGTATCCTGGTCCTTTATATTCCGCACTTCTACAATGCGTAGAAAGTGATTGAATGCTTGATGTCCTCCCAGCCACGAGACCAGTCTCCCGAACTGAGTCTCTCCCCCAAGCTATCTTGCCAGCCACAGCCTCAGCAATATGAAACACAAATGTGCCTGTGCTATCTGGTCCTCACCAGACGTAGCACATTCTTCCTTTGCTCCAGTGCCTCTTCTTTCTTCCCCGTTTGTTCATCAACCCGGGTCTTTTCTTCTTTTCCCTTTTCTATGGGAAAGAAAGAACAGTTAGGGTTTCCCCTAATATGCTGGCAATTGTTTTTCCTTTATCTTTAAGCAGGAAGAGTAAATAACTTTTCACATAAAGTTACTGTGTACACATATATCATGCAATTCATATTATACCATTTGCACAAATAATATTTTCATCATTTCAAGAAAATAATAATTTCTGTTATTTTTATTCACCCATAAGGTAAATAACAATTTATTCATGTAAAAATGTCTGGTGATTACATCTTTCTTTAGTAATGTTGTTAAAGGTGTTTCTATTCTCTCATAATTCTTAACAAACTTGCAATAATATCCTTTCAACCTGAGAAATACTCGTAGATGATTTGTGCATGTGGGGATTTTTGATTCTTTAATGGATTTCATTTTTTTAGTGTCTACCTTAACACCTTCATGAGATACAATATGACCCAAATATTCCACCTCTTGTACTCCAAAGAAACATTTCGAGGTTTTTTCATATAATTGATTTTCCTCCAATAATTTGAGCACTTTCTCAACATGTTGAACATGGTCCTTCCAAGACTTGTTGTAGATTAGTATATCATCAAAAAATAGTAACACAAATTTTCCAAGGAAGAGTTTAAAAATGGAATTCATCAAACCTTGAAATGTAGAAGGTGCATTGGTAAGGCCAAAAGGCATGACCAAAAACACATAATGACCCTCATGAGTTCTAAATTTTGTTTTCAAAATGTCTTCAATCTTCATCCTGATTTGATGATATCCTTAACAAAGGTCTAACTTGGTGAAGTAAATTTCTTCATGTAATTCATCCAATAATTCATCAATGATAGGAATTGGAAATTTATCTTTAATAGTGAGCTTGTTGAGCTCCCTATAATATAGACACATGCACCATTATCCATGCTTCTTGTGCACCAATACTATTGGAGCAGAGAAAGAACTTTGACTAGGTTGAATTATAACAACCTCTAGCATTTCTGCAACCATAAGTTCAATTTCACTCTTTTGTGTATAGGGATATCTGTAAGGCCTAATGTTTGGAAAAACACTTCCTCGAACCAAATGAATAGCATGATCATGATTGCAAATTGGTGGCAGGCCTTTGGGAGTCCCAAATACGCTGGAATGATTATGTAAGACATTTTGGGGATCTGGAGAAATATATGATTCCAATGTGGGAACCTCTAGCGAACATAATTGTGAAATTATGTGTCATTCTTATTTCTTTAGAAACTTTTTCATGACGTTAGAGATGCTTATCTTTCTCATTTTCCCTACGATAACGCTTAATTCAACTTCCTTCCAAAAAAATATTCAAGAAAAGTTCTTGAAAATTAAAACCTATCGTACCCAAAGATTGTAGTCGTTGGACTCCCAGTACAACATCAACACCACCCATTGGAATGGAAAGAATTGGACTATTCAACACATGTTATCCCATGGATATCTTGATATTATGGCACTTTCCAAAGATATTTATGGTTCCTCCATTTGAAACCATCACTTAGCACTCTGGTACTAGATATGGGAAGCAATTCAATTCCTTGGTTATCTTACCTTTATCTTCTTGATACGTCCTTCTATCCTAATAGTTTGAGGAGTGGTAATTCTGGGCAATGCATTACAAGATATGGTCGGATTCATTTCTTATTTCTCTAGGGTTTGTTCATGGTGTGTATCCTCTTATTTTGATGTTTCTTGTTCATTTTCTTCCTCCACTTCACAATCTATATAAACTAATTTCTTCTCATCAGACTTATGGCCTTTAGTGTATTTGTTATCAAAACTATAACAAACCCATTTTTCTCTTTTTTCTTCCAATTTTTGTGGTGTCAACCTTGTAGGTTTTGGAAGGCTAGGGGAAACAACACTTCCATATTTACAGTTGTGAGTGGTAGGCTTCCTTGTTGCCATAATGTTTCTTTCAATTTTTCTTGCTCACCTGAATTCCTTCTCCAATGAACCAATTTCCCAAAGGTAAACCTCATGTTGGATGTTATCCTTTAAATTCCCTATAAACACATCAATCCTATTCTCCTTTAGAATATCTTTTACCCTTATATTCAATTTTTGGAAGTTCTCAATGTGCTCCACCATCGAACCCATTTGTTTGGGATTATCAATTAGCTAAAAAAGGTGTTGCTTTTTGTATCCTCATAATGTGCTATCATTTCTTCCATAAAAATTGTCCAAGTGACAATTTTTTTATGAGAGAAAAGCCACCAATACCATACAAATTGATTGGGTTCCAAATTTAAAGTTGCAATGCATACCTTTTGTTTGTTTTTCGCATTATGGAGATCAAAATATTGCTCCATCTGTAGTTTCCATGTTACGGGTTCATTGCCATCAAAATTCCTCATATCGATCTCTGGAACATGATGGGTATTCAATCCAACATTAGAGTCGATGTAATCATCACTAACATTTCTTTTGCTGTCATCATGAGTTTCCTTTACTAGCATTTTTCCATTAGTAATCATTTCTTGTAGCAACGTTGCAAATCTATCTTCAAATCTTCCATGCTTCCTTTAAGATTTTCTTATATACCATCCATCTTAGCTTCCATGCCATCCATCTTAGCTTCCATTCCATTCTTTAAACCATTCATCCTCTCTTTAGTTACCTTTTACGAGAGCAAATTTTGTTGCAGTTGGTCTCGTAATCTTGATATATCATGTTGCATTTCTTCCTCTTCTTCATGTGTCGTAGTAGAGATTTCAGGTTTCCTACTAAGTCTTTTCATTTTCCTTCTTTGGGTTGTCAATGAATGATAAATATGCTTCACAATTCCATTTGAATCACTTCAAACTACTTTCTCAAACAATACTTATGCAAATTTAAAGAAAAAAAGTACACACCTTTTTTTCGTCTATGTATGATCTCGGTATTGCAACAATTGTAACTCTGTAATTGTGGATTTCCAAGTTCTAAAATTTCACCTTGTGATGGCCCTATGAGTCTTCTTTCCAACCTCACAACTCTGATCAAAATTGGATTCCCGAAGAAAGAGTTATGCCCAATCTGCTGCAATGTCTTAATTATAGACTAGTTCAGTAGAGCAAACTTGTATGATGTGCCACATGTCACTGTTTCAACCTTGGGTTCTAAGAAGGATACCCAACAAACTATAGTCTGTCTACTTTCTGTCACTTTTTATGGTATTTGAATCAAATGCTCAGAGAGAAGGTTATGATTATTTTCCCAGCGTGACCTATTTGAGATCAAATTCAAGAGCCTACAAAAACCCTAACCGCTTCAGTTCATATCTCTAAAAATATAGTGAGACAATCTTTGAAATTTAGTCACGCGGTTCATCACGATTTTGTATCGAATGGATTTTTTGTTTCACTTCTGAAGCTTCATAGGAAAAAAGTTATAGTGAAAATTACATGATGACCTATTTAAAGAAGAGAAACCCTAGAATCCAAACCTGTCATACCAATTGTTATGCAAATAGCTCAGAAAACAGAAGAAAGAGATAGATCAACTACTTCAAAAGTAGACTCTTCGAGGGTGCAACCTCCTTTACATTACATAAAATGAACACTTCTTGGATTATACAAATGACAAGGCATCATTTTTATATATAAGAGTCTAAGGGGTCACAATATAAGCAGACCTGACATAACAATTAATAATGTAAGGGCACAACAATAACAATAGTGGGCTTCTATGGGACACAATAATAACAATATTGGGATCATCGGTACAAAAATAACTATATGGGGTACAATTACAATAATAATAAAGGAATACACTAGTATTATAGCGACCTAACAAAATGTGGGGTGGGTTGTTACATGGATCTTACCCTTTCACATTTATACAAATGCATTATACAAGGAAATTGAGCAAACTCTAGCATAATTTAAACATAAACTCCACTATTCAATTTATCTCATTAGGAAAAATCTATCCAAGGTTGAATTAAACTATAAAGTAATTAAAAAAAAGTTCCTCATTGTTGTATATTCTTTAGATAAACTTGGACATACTTCACTAGCTGCGAAGTCTCCATGGATAGTATCCATGCAAAAATAAAGTATTTAATGAGAAAACTATATTTGAATGCTGACATAATTAGGTGGTTATTTCTATTACAACACTTTTACTTTGTTATTGTTGACAAGCTAGGAAAAGAGAGTGTTGTTTCATATTTCCTGTAAGCCTGTTTGGAGATGAAGAAGTGATAAATGATCAAATCCCAGACGAGCATTTTTTTTTATATTACTTATGTCTCCATGGGTTTCAAACATTCCAACCAATATAGATATTACTCAATTCCCTCCTCACATATCCTCAATGGAGAAAATTAATATTGTTAGAAAAAGTGCCTCCTATACTTGGATTAGGGGAAACCTCTTCAGGTTCAAACCTAATGAATTTATGACAAGATATGTGAGGAAGGATGAATTCTATGACATCCTCTCAACTTACCATGATGGACCTTGTGCCCAAACCTTCAGAAGAATTCCCAAAGATACATTGCACAATGTGATGTGTTCCAAAGGATGGGAAATCCTACTCTAAAGGAGGAAATTACCCTTAAACCCCAAGCATATTTTAATCCATTTCAAAAATTAAGAATGGACTTCATTAGTCCTATTGATCCCCCATATTAGAAAAAAAAAAACATCATTTTAGACATTGATTAATTGACCAAATGTGCTGAAGTGAATGCATTGAAAGAAACGAAGGAACAGAAAGTGGTTGAATTCTTAAGGGAAAATGTCACAACTCCACTTTCTATATGCAATTGGTTTTTTTTTTTAGACATGTGGCTTACATGTTACTACAATCATTTTTATACTTGTTTTATGCTTATAATGCAATTATACTCATGCTCTACATGTTTTGCTCTTCTAGGTTTAGTTATCATATATATATATATGTGTGTGTGTGTGTGTGTCCTAGCTTGTATATGGTTTGTTCACCTCCTTCTACTAACACATATAAGTAATGCCATTTCTGCAGAAGGCCTATTTATCACCTAAGGTATCCTTTAAAATACTCAACCCCCACCCCTATTATACGTAGCTCTCTATTAAATTTAAAATAAAATTTTCAAAGGCGTATAAAGATTTATTGATCCCTTAGTGATTATTATTGGTTTAATCAAAGGTATGCTACCCCATAGCGCCCATGTGACCACCGTGTCCATAGGAAATCATCAGTTGGCCTTAGATTTTGTTTATGACTAATGGGTTGATATCAATTCCCCTAATCTTATGACTAATGGTATAAAATTATCATCGTAAAAATATACTTACCTGTTATACATTCTAGGCTAAACTCCTCCCCACAATGTGCTATATATTGTTTAACATTATAATCATGGTGTCCTATTGACTATTACTTGTTCCAAGTTGTCAATAAAGAAATAAGGTTACATTTTTACCCTTTTCATTTATATTTGATTACCTTAATGTGTAAAGTCTGCAACCATGGTTCTATTACACTATGAAATCAACCCATATAGAAATGATATTGGCCTTTGTGTAGATCTCACAATGCATAGGTAAACGAACCTGATCTCTCATTTGTTTTTCGTACTAACTATTAAATTTCATTCTGCCACTCTGGTATGCCACTTGTTGCTTACACCATCTCAACATGGGAAATAGTTACGAATTTGAAACCTACCCTCTTCCCTTGCCACGCTCACATGGCCAAATAGGTCTCAACATTTCGACAGTGAAAATCAACGGTGTATATGAGAGGATATGCTAAATGCCTGGGATTTGTTTTTCCAAACCCTAGACGCAAACCACCTCTTAGCGTTCCTTACATTTAGTCTACTGCCATTTGGTTTACTTGACACCTGAGGTGTATGGACTGCCACACTCCATGGGGAATGGTATGGGAGCTCGACATCTCGAGCACCCCCAAAGTATCTTCAAAGAAGGCAATTTTATCTTGGTCCGCCACCAATGGAAAGGAAGTGCAAGTAAAGGTTTTATAGAATCTAAACTCGGATATTCCATAGTTTTCATCTTTACTTTGACGAGGTTTCAAGTCTAGACCAAGATTCATCATGAGGACTTGATTTATGAAGAAGAGACTATTGATAAATATGGTTATGGTTGTGTGAGATGTCAAGTATGTGAGCCAACCAGCCCAATGATTAGAATTAGCTAGATTTTTAATATTTTTATATATTTTTATAAATTTTCTGATATATTAGAGATGTTTTAATTTTATTTATTATACATGGATATAATTATTATAGTTTTTTATTAATTGCTTGAATTAAATGGTTGAATATATTTTTTTTTTATATTTGTTTTATGTATAAGTGAATTGTTTATGTAATAAGTATTTTATTATATTTTATTTAATAAAATAATTTATCATAATGATTTTGCTTTAATTAATTGTAATGTTATAGTAATTTTGCTTATATTTATTTATTTTTTGCAAGCTTTTGGTTATTTAGGAGGTTAATGTATTATTAATGTTGTGTTCTAAACTTATATGTTTGTTAATGTATTATAAAAAGGTTTTTTATGGTTAGGAGAGGAGCCAATTTATATATTTTAATATTCTTATAAATTTTCTAATATATTAAAGTTCCTTTTAATTTATTTATTATAAAGCTTTTATGTTAGTATTTTCTCCTTGAATTAATATCCTTTCAGATTTTCAATTTTATTTCGGGGTTTTTAATAATTTTTTTTCAGTTGAATTCATATTTTTCAAATTTATTTCATTGACCTTCATAGTTTGATTTGGTGCAATGTGCTTTCCTTTTCTTTTCTTTTTTTTTAGCGTGGCTATTACCAGGTGCCTTCTACATATAGGGATTTGTTCCCCACTGAGGTTTTCTATTTTTTTCATGGTAATTCAGAGAAATATATTTTTTGGGGTTTCTATATATGTGTTTTCTCAATACTAATATACTTCTTGGCTTGAACTCTCTTGAATACCTATCTATTTTTTTTTCTTGTTATGTATTTCCAGAAGGGCACTTCCTGATATAAGTGATATTTCCAAAGAAGGAAAGATTCCCACATCTTTGCAACATTTCAGAAAGGCTAGATTAACAACTTTTTTTTCGATCTTGATGCGCAAATTTTATTATTGAATATTCATTCCATTCTTGAAGTCATTATTACTGGGGTTCAGTTCCTGTTGGGTCGCAGGTTCCGGTAACTTCGACCGAAATCCTTGTTGGGTGATTACACTTTGTTCTTCCACACCAATTTCCTATTGTTGTCGCTCTTACTAGCAATCGTTAATACACAAATGTTTTCATAATTTATTCTTTAGAACAAATATTAAGATGATTCTTATGCCCTTGATTGGGTCATCGATTTAGGAGGTAGTTAAAATAATGGAATACTCTCCCATTAAATTCTTCTTTTCCATTTTATTAATTTGTTCTAGTTAATCATTCGGTCGATTTTAACTCTCGAAATTACCCCTTATGCATTGTGTTCTCCCCTCATAGAGAGTTTACTGGCTACCATCAAATGTCACTGAACTATTGTCAGTATTGAAGTACCTATTGGCTATGGTAACCAAACAGAGTAGTATTTTTATTTTTATTTCATGGTCTTCATTTTCTTGAAAGCTATTTGTTCTCAATGTTATTCTCATATCCCTCCAAATTTCATATATTTTTTCTACATATCTATATAGGTAGGCGTCTATACTGGATCTCATGTTTTTTTATGGGAATCCTTTCTTTAATAAATTGATGCTTCAGTCGCTAAGTCATAATGTTTAGGTCAATTCCCTATTCTAGTTTCGGTTCTTCCATTCTGCTATAGGGTTCTATTTTTTTCTCATCATTGGATTCGATTATGTTCTCTCAAGGAACAAATTTATTATATATGTAGCCTCTTGTTTGAGTCTTATGAACAGTTTGAAATTAGATATATTTGGTCATGTGCTAGACATGTCCTTGAATAGATCGAACGTAACACTACTTTACTACTTTTACATCTTGTAAATATAGCTTTTTTATTCCATGTATTTTTGAACCACAAGACATCTATGGAATTATGGGAGGGTGCGCTCAGTATCCACTCTATTATTCTTGGCTAAAACTATTGTATCCTCCATATAAGTCCTCATTGAGTCACTTGTATCTCTTTTTCATCTTTTATGGTCGAATGGTTCTGCGGTTAAGTCTTATTCAAGTTGAGTTACTTAAGTTGGGAAATATATTGACAATAATCATGCTAATGATTTATTTCTATGCTTTGTTGGAACTTCTTGAATATGTATAGATGTATGGAAGAGGTAAACATTTTGGTAGTGAGTTGAGTTGCTACTTTTAGACTCTACATATAGATTCTAAGTATTTCATTCCCATACTTAATCATATCATGTGCAAGAATGCCATACTTGTTTTTCTAAAAATTTATAGTCAGATTATAGATTACTATAGTAGCATATGTAGCTTGTATGCCTTCTAGATTTCTCATTCCCATACATTGTAACATTCTTTACATTACCTTACTTGGGTATTTCATATGATTGTAGATTAGGATTATTATTAGCACTAAGTTCAGATGAAGAAGAATTTATTATGTGTAATACTTCTATTCTTCTCCTAGAGTTCATTAGTTTAGTTCGTTATATGGAACTAGATGTCATCCCTAGTTCTAGTGTTCTAGGAATTGTCATGGACCATCTTATATGAATCAGAATCTAGATTTTAATACTTTAATCATTAATAGCTTTTATTTCTCTCAAAGTTCCTATTGGAGAAACACTAATTCAAAAATGGTCTCCAGAGATTATTTTGCATGCACTATGGGATATGCCTCTATTATAAAAAATAAAAATAAACTATGTTCTACTGAAGACCGCACATCATATATTTATCATTCACTTAAATAATTTAACTAAGACATAGTCCAAATTGAACATGCGTCTACGTAAGCATCCCTACAATAGATTATGATATAACTAGTTACACAACTAACTCTAACATAACAACTTCACAATCTTTTCTAGATCTAACCAGATAAAGCCATAATCACAAAGAAACTTGTACTTGAGTGACACATTGTGTAACTTTTTATACACTTGCCCAGGCTTTTCAATAAAAACCTACCATTCTCTCTCGCAGTCCTTTTAGAATTTTCTAAGATTAGTATCTTTCTCCAGCTAAGCAACTTAATAGATCTTTCACTCCCATCTTTTAATCTTATCTACAACTTTATTATATAATACTTACCATGAAATAGTTATCAAACCTCATTTATCAATGAGATTTTATCTTTATTTTATTTTGGAAAGAATCTCATTTCTAGGTGTCTCATTCCCAAGTACATATATATCATCTATTTATTTTTTAATAAATAACCATTTACACAATTTATTCAATATTCTTGTTTGGATTTTCAACATATTTTTATAACCCAACTGAGTCTAACCAAAGCAGTTTCCTCCTCCCCTTTTATTAACACCATCCTCAGTGTTCGTTGTCTAGTTCATTTTCCCTTACCTTTGAGGGGAATCTTTTCCTTTTTCATGGTTTTTTTCCCTTGTAGTCTCTTCAAATATAAATGTTCTCATTGCACTTTATCTTGATCAATAGCTCAATTCTAAAGCTGGAAGTATTTCTGGTCTGAGATGCATCAAATCCCATAAGGAAGTGTATTTATTAACTTCACCTTTATAATTTCCAAATAAATTAGATAGAATATATAATATACTTTTTATTTGGTAATGATATATACAAGATATTACAAATAAATACTAATCAATCACTACAGTTCCCATGTTGTGGGTTCTATGTGGTAGTAATGTTTTTCTATATTCCTCATGCTGTCAGAAACCTTCATCTTTTCTTAAGAATAAAAAATACTTCCTATATTTCCCGCATCCAATTAGTTGTTTGTTTTCACCCGATGTGATGACTCAATTCTGGGGCATTCATATTCTTTCAATTAGGTCATGCTCCTCCTCTGATACATCTACATATCCGCTGAACATGTGCCTCCTCTTTTTTTTTGGAACATGGTATTCACATACATTCCTCACTGTCAGTACGATTAGTATATTACTATACTAAACTTGGTGGCTATATTTATGAACTTCAACATAAAAATTTCGATATTTCTTTTCATATTGCTCCGATAAAATAACAATTATTAAGGAATGGTGTGTAACAGGCTAAACATGAGATATAATAATATCAGTTGTTCACTTACTACTTTGGCCATTTTCATGGCTACTACATCATGGTTGAACCATCGTCAAATTTCTTAGCTATGTCTACCCTCAACTATTTTTAGTGGCAGAAGGAAATTGCCTTCTTTTCCTAGTATGCTTGCACTCTTGTTGGTACTCGATTCCTACAGTTCGTTTGCATTTGTCACACTATTCCTATGCATTCGAACATTGTTATTAACATTTAATATAATGTCATGACAATTCCATATATATATATATATATATTTCAGTTATTTAGGATTATATCTAATGACATATGTCTGCTTTATTGTGAATTCCAACATAGCAATTTCACACTTTCCTTTAATATTGCTTACATATGGGCACCATAATTGCCTGGCCATTATCATCATTCTCTTTTATGTATTGAGTTCATTACTTGTATCTGATATGTTGCCATCTTGTGTATTTCAGTGCGAGATAATCGTCTACTAACCAATTGAAATTCCTTTTTTTTCAAAGTGATCTTAGTCAATTTCCTTAGGATTATTTTGTTACATATGTCCATCCCCTTCGAATAGTTGGTAAGGGTATAAATACATCACCAACATAGATACGTACTTGATTCACATTTTTATACTTATCCACACACAACGAATTAGTGAATTTATTTTCACCTATTCCAACTATCTTCAATCTCATGAGTATGTTTCCATTACTAACAAAATTAAGTTTAAGGCATCCTTTTAATGACTTGGTTGTTCCTTCCCTTAATTTCTTCTTAAGGTCATGTCATTTGATAGTCTACTATGTTGATTTTCCTTCTATCCTAATAACTTTCCTAGTGGCAGGATTTCAATCCACCTTCTCATAATTGTTCTAATTAAAAAATCCTCAAACTTTTGCAAATTAATGTGGATTAACACCTTGATCCAATCCTTCAATAAAGTAAAGAAGTAGAAATTTATACATTGTTTCTGCACTATTTTCGAGTACCTTGATTTTATTTTATTTTTTGTCAAAAAAAAAATTCCTTCATTAGTGTATGATGGTTCAGACATACACCTCGCTTTATAATTTATTCGTCAAATTTGAAACTCAACTCTCAATCTATATGGCTAGCTTCTCGACCCAACTACCTATCTCTCCCAGGACATCATATTTGTTCATTATCAATTAAGAATTATCATATTACAGGGTTCAAAACAACTGGAAATACTCATTGTCAAATAAACAATGACATTCAAAATTGTGTACTCCTGAGAAAATACAATATAAATTTTGATTATGTGTTGTAATTTAGCTTAAAGAAACCCTCTTAATACTTCGTCATGTTTTCTAGTCTTGGTTTTCAACTGCAACTCTACCTTGGCATGTTTTTAGACATTCATTATATATATATATATATTATATATATATATATATATATATATATATATATATATATATATATATATATATATATAGATTTATAGATTTCCTAATTTTTTTATCTATTACCGAATAGGATATAACTATAAGTTACCTATCTAGTTTCTTTATTTTATTTCTTCTATGATCGTCTGAGGTTTTCCCCCATAGATCTACATCTCAATAACTCCTTTTCTAGGTGTAGTGACACTTCAATTGAAACGAAGAAAACACTATAACACCACTATTTGTGCTAAGCTCAAACTAGTTTTCATGACCAGAAATGGTCAACTAGGACCTTTCTAATCTACATTTAGTGGAGACAGTTTGGGACTCCCATAAGAACACTTATAAAAGTCTCATTCCTTATCTTGGATGTGTTTTTATATTCCTTTAACCCTTCGGTGTGACGAAATTTGATCTCGATTCTCATGTGAACATAGTTATCCTAGAATATGGTATGGGTTAATGTTCATACCAACCACAACCACTAATGCCCCTAAATTATAACTTTCTATGCTCACATTTGTTTTATGATAATGGAATGTATCTTACACTTATATACTTAAATATTTGTTCCCATGTGTACCATAATGGAAGTGTCAAAGCATCCGCCAATTATTTATAAGCCAAAGTAGTAGGAAATAAGGTTGTATACATATAGTTTTAAAAAATATTGTGGTGCTAATAGAATGAACGAATGCCTTGAAACTTCATCTCATAGATTTTAAAATAACAAAAGAGATATTTCAATAACTCTAATGTGGTAAAATCTATGAGTTTATACAGGTCTAGGCCTATTTATATATTTGGTCGGGTCCATTAATTTCTAATTTATGATCTTACTTATTGTATAACTCCTCTTTGTGTACCACAATATCAGTTCTTGTTTCTGTTAGTAACTTCCACAACATAAAATTTAAATTTCAGTGTTCTTGAGAACTTATTTATCTATTGAATAAGATGTTCATCAAGATATCGCTCTACCATTTACAATCAAGATTTAGTAATTTTAAAAACCCACTTTCCCCATCAAAGCCAAACATATATCAAGTGGGTGTATGTTATTTCCATTTATTACTGATAGTATTAAGTTTTCTACCTCAGTTTGGTGATTAAGAAGTAAAAATCTGTTAGGATATTCCGACAAATAGGAATAGTTAAGTTCAACTTGGTCTAGTATAGAGTTAGGTATAGAGTTAGGTAAAGTGTGTTTCTTTACCGTTGTAGATTTTGTAACTTACAATCCGATGGTCACGATATGTAGTGATCCGACGGTTCATTCTCTCCTCGGTATTACCTACACTTGATCCGTGGCTTGACACCCGATTGGTCCATGAATTCTATTTAAAGCGCATGGAGGGTCATTTGTAGGTTAACCGTGCATGAGAGAAGCTTATGTAAATTTTCATTCTTTTATTAATAAATTGCCTGTAGTAGCCACGTTGGCGCAGGCCGTGGACTGTTTCCCTCTCTGAGGGTTTTAACCACGTCAAAATACTGGTGTATTGATCTGTGATCTGTTTGTGAGCGGTGTCCTTTTGGTGTTCTGTCTGAGGAACTTACCCTGTAAATTCCTACATGGTATCGGAGCTATTTGAGGGTCGCGTCCATTGTTGATCCAAATCTGAAGCTGGTAGAACTGCATGCGACTACCATCTCCTAGATCTTCTATTTCTGACTACTGTCGGGCCAAGAGGACTACTCTGTTGTGTTTGGAGCATCTGTTCCAGTGAGGAACCCCTTTCGTTTCACGTGAAAAGGTTTCTGGTAGCCCTAGCTGCGTCATTTTTTAGATCTGGAGGTACAGTGTTTATTTGCAGTTTACTGTTATTTTCTCTCTGGTTATTTTGGTTTGTGTTTATTTATCTTTTTTTATTACCATATTTATACCTTTCATTTCTGCGTATGCTCTTTACCCTGCGACTCTGTGCGATCTCGGCAAATCAGAAACAGAAAGGAAGTTTTTTTTCTCTCATGCGTATGCTCTTTTCCCTGCACCTTAGTGTGATCTTGGAAAATCAGAAACATTGAGAAAAATATTTAGTTTCCGGCTAAAGCTAACTTCGAGCCATAAGGGTCATTTTTCTTTGCATATTCATGTTGGGTTTTGTGTTTTTGTTTTGTAGGAAAAAATAGCTTTCTCAAGGCAAGCACGCAACCCAAGCCCCCCCCC